>CANSZD010003548.1:440000-605686 GCA_947648045.1 Beta corolliflora
TGTGTCAGTTATGCCATAATACATAGACCATAGTGATGAAACTTAAATTAACTTGCATTACATTTGCGAGGAAATTAAATTATGTAAGTCATGAATCATGAATGCGTTGAAAATTAAAGCTCTATCTAGCTTGTAAGCTTCCACAATCCACATTGACCACTCCTTAATCCTTAATCCTCATCACCTCCATTTAATATGAAAATACGTATTTTAGAAATCAATTAGGGCCCGTTCGGTATTACTGTGGTTTTCTGTTTTTTGGTTTTTTGATTTTCAAAGTCATATGATATATGTCCTGTAATGAATAAAAAATTAGTCAAATTTATTGAACATGATGATTTTGAAAACCTATAAAAGTGAAAACCACTTTTTCGGTTTTCGTTTTTGGTTTTTAGTTTTCAATTAGTTTTCTTAGTTTTCAGGTCCGTGCTACGTCCTAGGTAATTATATTTTTCATTTATTTAAAATTTTACTCCTTTAAAGTGATAACATCAGATAATGATTCGGTTTAGTAGTTAAGATCTAAATTTAGAAGGTTATAAGATCGAATATTTTGCGAGTCAGCTAGGCTCATTAACACCCTTAGGTCAGATCTGACTTTTGATATTCAAACTCATTCACTACCCACCAAATTTATATCCATGTCCGTCCAATCAAGCGTGTACGATATATGAACCACCAAGTTATTCTCATGCCATCAAAATCCAAAATGGACCTTAGCAACCCTCTCTTTAACTAACTAAGAACTTATTAAAAGTGATTGCCTTCAGTTGATTCAAGCGATTCAATAATTATTAAAAGTGATTGCCTTCAGCTGTGTGGGAGGCAAGAATTGCAGAAGCTAAAGTAGTGCTCGAAGGGGTGCGTTTTGCGGTTCGATGGCAGCATACCAAAGTCATTATTGAAAGTGATTGCCTTCAGTTGATTCAAGCGATTCAATATCCAGTTGTAGGAGTTAGTGATTTTCATTTGGTTGTTGAAGACATTATAGCTTTGAGTTCTCGTTTAGTTGATGTTGTGTGGTCTTTTGTTAAGAGGTCGGGTAATAAGGTAGCACATGTGCTTGCTCACCTTCAACCTTGGGAAATCGGACATCGTTGTTGGGTGGATGATATTCCTGAAAACATTGTTCATCTTGCTTCGCTTGATCTATTAATCTAGAGCCCATTTGGGTTTCCCATAAAAAAAAAAAGAACTTATTAATATATGAGTATTATACATTTTAATTCTATTTTTCCTTTTATTACTAAATAAATTCTTTTGTCCGAAACACAAGTCCTAATGAGTCACTCTTTCTCGTGACCCACTACCACACCACTCTCTTTTGTGCCTAAATCCCCACCATGTGATGAGAATCGAGAATTGAACATGTCTCACGGGGGTGGAAGGTAGAATCGTAGAAGAGCTTATTACCTTTCCACTTATCATTTAGTTTACTGCTATATAATCCCTCTAGATATTTCTTAGATCTTAACACACGGACGAAGCTAAGTCATGGCCAAGGGGGGACTTGGCCTCCCGTCATTGGATTTCTTTTTGAGTTTGGTGTTATATTTGATCATTTCCATAAGGAGCACGGTTTTACCCACTCCTGCGCCTTCACATAGTCCAATTTTTCCTCCACGACGATAAGGGGATAAAAGATCTCTACAACTTTAATTCCTATTTCAAAAATAGATTATTTTGTAACTAACCATGTAAAGACAGACGCAAATCTATTGATAGGAAATATTGTGCGAGTATCTATGGTTAGGGGTGTTCACCGGTCCAGGATCGGACCGGACCGAAACCGGCTGGACTGGTGGACCGGAATCTGGAATTTTTTTGGACCGGGACCGGATCGGAAAAATTCCGGTCCGGTCTGGACCAGTATTTTTTCGATCCGGTCCGGTTTTGGACTTGTTGGACCGGAATCTGCATTTTTTTAAAAAAAAAAATCTATTTTTATTTAGATTTATACATATTTATAAATTAGATACATTAAAATTTAATAATTCTAACAACAATAATCTTAAAGTTAATAAAGAGTAGGTTTTTAGATTTCTAACTTCATAACTTTGAAATTATTTTTAACCTTTAAACTATTTTTTTACTAAAAATACAGAGATTTCGGTCCACCGTTCCGGATCGGAATTTTCCGGGTTTGGACCGGACCGGACCGGTGGACCAGAATCCTGATTTTCGGCGGACCGGAGACCGAACCGGAATCTTCGGTCCGGTCCGGTCCAAATTCCCGGTCCGACCCTACCCTGTGCACACCCCTATCTATGGTACCTAAATTATCAACAGTCTCCCCAAGCACGTTAAAAATGCAATTATTTCCTTTTCTTAATAGGTGTATGAAGATTAATTACGAATTAATGTCCCCCGCTCCCCTACAAAAATGTCAACCTTCGCCGTTGTCCTAACGCTTACTAAATATACATGTTGCACAATAAACTTAACATTTTTTTCTTCTATTAGGAGTTTGTTTTCTCTTCTCGCTATTAACACATGGATGTATTCTTTTTTTCCTTTGGTCTATTTCTCATATTTTCTTATTTTCATACCTGAACGAATGCTAAGATTTTTTAAGAAATTGAGAAATAAGTAATTTTAAAGTTATAAGAAAATCATAATCATGTGAATTATATATTCATTCTAATGTGTATGCTAACAAACAACAAAAAAATGGGTATGGACTAGGAAGAAAACAATCTCTATTTATTTCAAATCGACAAGCAATATAAAATCAAATTGGTATTATAAACTGAAAAATAATAGTGCATCAACATATTAACAAGTGACGTACTATGTAGTTTTTTTTTTTTTGATCCATATGAGTCATAAAGGCCGTACAAAGTACAAAGAAGGGGAAGGGGGAGTCGAACCTGTGACCTATTGTTCACAACACCTCAATCTTAACCACTAGGCCAACACAACCTTGATACGTACTATGTTGTTTAGTGTACAAATGATAGTATTACAAACTTTTAAGGATCAAAACCTAGCAGTTTAGGAGCAATTTGCAACAAAGGCTTTAATGTATCTCCTACGAATTTCCTAGCAAAAAGAAAACAGGTGGATGTTACATTACCATTATATGTACAATTTGTCAACCCAAATCTAATAAGATTAAGAAACTCTTGGGTTATGTCACTCTTTATGAATCGACCAGGATGAGATGCAACATGAGACCAATCAACCCAAGTAATGCCTCTATTTTTGGAAATTTGATCAGGAAAACGTATATTTGCAAGAGTTGGAAGATAATGCTCATCGTTGTAACATGGTGGATGACAATATTGTTCAAAAATGGAGTAATACTTTTGATCAGAAATCACAAGAATTGCAAGTTCACGATGAAGCTCGAACCATTGAGATCCTTTTCTCCAATCTTGTATAGTTATGTTAGGCCACATTTTGGGGTTGTAACGTCCACGCCCTTGTTTTCTTGGGTCATCAAAGGAAGCAAGAAAACTTACCTTAGAATTCATTAAGTAGTTGTAAATTGTGGTGAAATTGAATAATGGGATGCATGATTCTGAGAGTAATATGAATCTTTGATTGGAATGATCTAAGAGTGCATTGGCTAAAAGCCTTTTTTCAGCATCTATCATTGACATAGTTCCCCATATCACTTCCTGCGAAAGGAAATTTGAAACAATATATAGATTATATTAGTATTTCTTTAATTATTATCGTTTTATATATATAATTTTTTTTATTGAGAAACGTGAAAGACAAAACGTTGCAGCAATTAATAAATGTAGAAGATATAATTTAACTTGATACTTTCTCCATTATTATTCTATTGCAACAATACAATTTTTACACTATTCACCCACTATACTTTCAATATTTATTGTGATTTTTAATTTTTTATGTAAGGAAAAATATAGTCATGTGGGGTTTTGTTAGATTTGTCTTGATATATACTTTGAAAATATCAGATTTTGATAATTTTACTTAAAAATAATAAATGATATTAATAGTTAACGTTGTGCATTGCCAAACGTGAAAACTCAATTGTTGCAACAGAAAAAAAACGGAAGAAGTATATAATTTGTTGAAATACAAAATAAGTGTTGTTTGGGCCCATATTAGTAATCAACCCCATTTTACATAAGTGTCCCATCAAAGGTCAAAACCTTATATGAAGCCCATCATACATGAAGTTACTAAATACCCCTACATAAATGAGATGGAGGAACCCCCAAGGGGCTAGGACTGACATTTTGGTCCTCTTTTAAGGGAAATCTCATTTCACTATAGATAGTGAACTCTCATCAATGTAAATTAAAGGTATTCAATCTCAACCCATAAGTTGAGAGCTATAGTCTTCATATTTTCTCTCTCTAAATCAATCACTCCACTGACTTAAGTATTGGATGGGCTTTCCCAGGATTACCCCTAGGATAGTTTTTACCTTGGTTTGTAGGAATGTCGATAGCCTTTCCATCGAAACTCTCATCTTCTTTAAAATACAACTGTAATCCCCGATATCACTTACTCATCAGTTTTTGGCATAAACAAGTGTGATACTATTTCTTCGTATGATTTTTTTTTGTGTTTTTATATTCAAGCAAATACAGACTCCTTAAGAGGATCAAGGTTGGCCTACTGGTTGTTAGACCCTACTTTCATCCTCGTGACAGGGGGTTCGATTCTCACCCCTTGCGAGAAGGATCCCCAATTTCTCCCCCTTCTTGCAAGAGAATTATCCTTATTACCTTGTTTCTTTTTAAAAAAAATACTCCTCAATGTACTTAACAATTTATTATGAAGATGCATTTGGTCTTTAACTCTTTATTTTACTATTAGGTGTTTATGAAAATCCTACTCCATAACAGAAAAGAAGTATTGCTTCCCTAAAAGAAAAAGTATAACCCTAGCTAGATAATTTTTCTCACAGAATTTATCAGCTGTATATAAAGTCATCTTCAACTAGGTGAACTTATTACGTCAATTGCAACCACGAAAAAGAGGGAGAGAAAATATATCCAATAACTTATGAGTAGTTCACAAAGATAGCATCTTCCCTGCCCTTGTGGCTCATTCGCACCAAAAAAAAAAATAGCATCTTAACAACCAGACCATGTTAATTGTTAGGTCAATAAAGTAAGTAGATTTTTTTTTGTGAACAATCATGCAAGTAAATAAGACAACCTTGTTCTTTTCATTGTGCTATACGCATGTAATATTATAAGTTTCACGCTTGTAAATTTACAGTTTTAATAATTATATTTTTAATTATTTATTCATAAAAATTGTAAAATGTTGATACTTTAAAAATACAATCCTTTCTTTATTTTAATAGAGAAATTCACTTTTTTACTTGGACCAAGAAAAAAGTGAGAAAAGGTAGAGAAAACAAATGTAAAGTACCCGTCACAAAAAAGGAATGGAAAAGTAAGAAAAAATAGTAGAGAGATTAAGTTTCCGTTTGGTAGGGTGTAAGTCTGTAAGATGTTTTCCATGAAAATTAATTTTTCTTTTCCTCACATTTTTCGTTGTTTTGGTTGGTAAGAGGTGTAAAACAAGTTTTCCATCAAGGTAAAATAGCTTTTGTATAGGTGAAAATCATTTTCCTTTCAAAAAGAAGGGAAAACACATTTTCCTCCCTCCTCCTTAGTAACCTTTTACTCTCCTCTTATCCATCCTCTCCCTTCTCCTTCCATTTTTTTCCATTACTTTTTTTACATTGAACCAAACAAAGGAAAATTAGCTTTGCAATTGAATTTTCCATTGTAAAATGTTTTACATCCAACCAAACGAAGCCTAAAAGTAAAAATAAGAGACAAATACATTTTTTTAATAGCCTAATCTATCTATAAATATATCTAAAACCCAAGGCAAAACTGTAAATGCTCGCCACATGTACTCCCCCTCCGCCACACAATTAAATGAGAAATATTAAACAATAAAAATATGTGTTATAAGACTCGAACCCATGACCTCTCATTTGAGATACAAATGCACTAACCAACTACTCTATTATCTCATATTGGTCTTTATGGGAAAAAGAATATATTTAAAGACACGATAATTTTCTATTTTTAAGACAATTAAATACAAATGTATATATTAATACTCATTAAGCTATTGTTAATAATAGCGTGTCCTACCTTTCAGCAATCTTATATTAAAATAAAATCTCTTCAATTTTTTATAACCACCGTAATTAACACTACTACACCATTTCATTGTATCGGCTGTATTCTTACACATTAACCTACATCTAAAAAAAGATTGTATTATATTTTTTATAAGTAATTATATATTTATATATATGTACTCTCTTGAAACCGAGGTTATATTGATGAATAATTTATATTATAATTTACTATGTAGAAAATTTAATAGGAACTGGAAGATCACTTCCTAAGCACAATCCGATGCCTATAACTCTTTTTTTCCCCACTTTTCTCAAGTGTTTGATTTAATACTTCAAATTCACATTGATAAATTATTAGGGGCATCGCCCGAGCCAACAACTAGTTATATAAGAAAAAATGGTTACATTTATCTATTAAAAGAACACCAAACACTCCTAAATGATAAAAATGTCGCTATGAAAAAAAAAAAACAAAGGGACGTTTCAATATGTTCGTATCTTATTTGCTAAAAAAACAAAGCTAGCCTTCTTTGCACGCGATGCGTGCGTGAATTATTTTGGCAATTATTATTAAATTTCATCTAAATGTAATTTTGAAGGATGTAATTTACAATCATCATTAGTTCTAATTAAATATCACGTGGTGTAAATATAAAATATAAAAATTACATGATGAATAAGTTGTTTTCTTGGTATTTTTATTACTTGATAATGGATGTTGGTATTGTTATTGCATTTCAAAAGTTTTGGTAAAATTAAAATTTTATGTCTTTGGTTTTGTAATTGATTTGAAAACTGCTTTAGTTATGTTAATTTGTTCTTCAATCATAAACTTTTTCTTTCACTACACATATTTTTATGAAAGTTTATTTTAGCTATTTTTGAACTTTTCTTTGATATACATATTTTAAATTAGGAAGGGTTATGATTGAGGAAAATCTCGAAATCTCAATAGGTAATATTTTTTATTGAATGAAGGGTTAAAAAAGTCTTTTCGAAAGGGGACACCATACCTCCCAAGCTTATATAATAGAGATTTTGAATTCTTAATAATTAATTATGAAACGAATGAAGTCAAAGTGGAAAGTTTCAATATAACTTGATTTGTCAGGTACATTAAGGAAAGTGTAATAGCAACACGCCAACAACAGCAATGAGAGAAATCACCTCAAAAGTAAAGAAAGATGAACTAAGAAATTGTCCCACGCCAACAACAGCAATGAGAGAAATCACCTCAAAAGTAAAGAAAGATGAACTAAGAAATTGTCCCACGCACGTGTTTTATACCAGCTGAAATGTAATGAAGTCATATCTTATCTTAATATATTAAAAGACGTTCCACCAAGGGACTTGGGTCGATGGTATCATTCCATCTCTCTATCTATATGGGAGACCAAAATTCAAATCTTGGTGGAAGCATAATTTCAATGTTGGGGGGAGGGATTGGGGTGCTTGTTGGGCCTCTGGGTGTGGGTCCTGTGCGAGGACAGCCCAGAGGTAAATTCTTCTTACCATGGGGTTCCCGAAAGGGGGTCTAAAAATATATATATTAAAAGACGTTCCTAAACAACGAGAACGGTCGCACGCGACATTCCCCCTAAGGGTGTTTTATCACATGTAATCCACATACAATAAAAAATTAGTAAATGCATAGTATAGGGTTTGATCCCGTGATCACAAGTTTATATAATAAAGTCTTAACCACTATACCAAGTAATATTTAGTGATATCATTTTAAAGTATAATATTAATAAATGAAAATGTTCCTTACCCGGGCCTAATAACTAATTATTACTTATTAGTCGTGACTTTAGGAATCATGGAATCTAGTAACCCTACATCAGAAAATGGAGATTTTCCCGGGCCTAATAACTAGTTATTACTTATTAGCCGTTACTTTAGGAATCATGGAATCTAGTAACCCTACATTAGAAAATGGAGATTTTCTTAGAGCTTTTCAATTATTTTTTTGGTTTGTTAATGAGTTTAGAGTAAAAAGTAAAAAAAACATCTATGGAGGTAAAATAGGCATCGGAAGGCCTCGCGTGCCTACGGGTTTAGCAGGCACGACCCATGTGGATTTTGTGCCTTGTTGAATATCTCTATTCTATATGTCAACTCTTGATCCTTTGGTGTCCACCCTCTTTGTCCAAATTACCCCTAATAACCAAACAAAAATACTAAATGCATTCTCTCATTTTTTTAAGAAGAGAGAAAAAAAATGATCCCTACAACAAAAAATAGAACAATATACTTGAATGACGATTAAATTAAAAACTTCCACAAAATCACTTACACGCGATGTCACGCACGCATCGCGTGCAAAAGATACTAGTTCTAAAAAAGCCAGGTCCGCAGGCCGTGCCATCAGAATATGACCCTACTCGGCAATAACTTTTTAAGTAATATTCTCAGTATTTTTAAGGGATATGAACTAAGACCCTTTTTTTTGGATTGAGAGAAATTGATCTGAACTGAACTAAACTGAACGAAACTGAACCGATTGAACCGAGAGGGCGAAATGCGAGATAGTAATTGAGCCGAACGGAACCGAATTGGGTGAAAATAAGTTCAAAAAAAACAGCGCTAATTCGACAATAACTTTTCAAGTAGTATTTCTAACAACTACTATCTCAGTATTTTTTTCTTCCCCCTCTTTTTTCTACTTTTGTAGTCAATTATTACAGTAACTTAAATTTAGTTAAGTACTCTCAGACCCTTAATGATGTTGTCCTTTCTTCTTTTTATATTCTTACGTCGTGTTTTGTATTATTAATATCTTTAATTACATATAAGTAATAAAAGTAAAAATGTTTGATTTTCATAATGTATTCGTTGGGACAAATCAAATAAGGCCATCGTGTATTTGTGTCTCTTTAACTTATAGTATAGTGTAAAGAATTTAGAAGATTCTATGAACTTTTGAATAGTGTTAAATTTCAAATGAGAACATCTTTTTGACACGGATGGAGTATCATTTATTCTAATTTACAAAATTACACTCTCAAATTAGGAAGAAAAAAAAGGTCGTGTTTGCTATATAAAGGATTGGGGACAAATGAGAAATTTGAAGCCATTTTAGAAGTTTGACTAGTTCATAATTTATTATTGGTTTTTGTAGATAGACGTTTGTAAAAGTGTATTGAGCCAAAACTCTAATTCTCAAAATCCTCTCGTAACCAGTTTTTTTTTTAAGATAGTGTATATCGTAAGGTCACCAAATTTTGCCATAAATATATTACCCAACAAATCATGACAATGCCTTGTCGAGGTATCATAATTGTGGTTTGTGTCAATGTCTATATCCTAAACTTTGGCTAACCTACAAAGTTCCATAAATGTATAACATGACAAACTTGTTTCTATAACTTCCGTGACATCTTAAACTTTGTAAGAGTAATAAAAACAAAATTACTATCTCTATTTTTATTTAATCTACACAATCAAACTTTAATTTTTGATGGTTGCCAACGCAAAACTTTCAATAACTTAATACTTAAAAAGGTCACAATAAATGTAGTAATGAAGATTTGACAAAAGTTCGAAGTAGTTACCTGACTAGGAATACGCCTATCATAGAAGACAGAACTTTGAGGCCAAGAATTATTATAAGAAGGATGGGTATGCACATAGATGGAGTATAAACCTTGATGACCCTTAAAGAATAATTCCCATAATGGGGCCAACGGTAAGGGGCCTTTTGTCAAGAACATGAAAGCCACTTTAGGCAAAATCTCTAAAGGGTAGCCTTGTATTTGAGGGATAATTGATGCTCTCCGCAACAACTCCTTGTCACTCATATTATGCATCACGTTTTTATGATTTTTGTCATACAATCCCAAGTTGTACTCCTTCAATAATTGCTTGGACGTCACATTTATTGACGGTGGAGACACCGACAACGGTGGTGGGAACCATGGCAATGACGGTGGTGGAGGTCTTGATGGTGGCTCGGTCAATAGTGCTAAGTATGGTGAGGTAGTGGCGAAAGATGACCAAGAAGAAATAGAGATGGGAAAATGTTGGAGATCAAGGATGCCAATTGTTAGGCCAAGAGATAAGCCTAAGGCAAAAAAGAGAGATCGATGTATTTTAGCCATAGTTTTTGATAAGATTTATACTCACTATTATATGTATAATGAGGTTTATATCTTGATTACTAGGAAAAGTGCAAAGCATTAATTCAATGTTATAGCTACATCACTACATGGCTTGGAGTATAACATGGATTAGCTTTATTAGGAGATCTAGGATGAAATTTTATTATTTATTTATTATGAGTTGAGTGTAAGTTAGTAGAAATTGCATTTTGTGTATGTTGTTTCTACGAGATTGACCTAGGCACCTAAATATGATTTGTGATGGTCTATAATTATATAAATTTGAAATAACTCTTTTGTTTTTGTCTCTATAGCATGACAATAGTCATTGATTAGGAATATAAGATCTAAGGTCAAAATAATTTGATATTCATCTAATCATCTTTCATGTCAAAGTTCATTTTTTAAAAAAAGGAAAATTCCATCTGGTACCACTCAGTTTTTGCAAATTTCATTTGGTACCCAAATTTTAAGAATTGTCCAACTAATACCACTATAATTACACCCTAATTGCTACCGTGACTCTAATGTTAAGAAAAACAATAGGAAACGTTAAGTTAACTAGTTATGTTAAGTTACATCCCTTAAAATAAAAAGGTAAAACATTAAAACATAATTACTAACCTAACTAGGTAAACCCATTTACTCTCCTCCCCATTATTACTGCTTAAAATACAAAAACCAGACAAAAACCCATTGAAAATCCTCTTCTTTCTTTGTTGCTCTGCTTTCTTGGTTGGTCTGGGACTATTCTGCACCGCCATTGAAGACCAACAAGTATACACTTTATCCCCCTTTAGGATCTTTAGAGTCACAAAATGAACTACTCTATCTACATCTCTTTGAATCACCAAACAAAGCAATGTTAGATTCTAAGTAAAATTCTGATTTATTGCTTTAGTATTTGTGTTTTGGCGTTTCCTGTGATTATGAAAATTGTATTTCCACAATACTCCATTTCTATATTTCCCGTTTCCATGTTATATAGGTTTTGGTTTTAGATATGAACCCTTTTAATACTGCTTTCACTGTGATTTACTTTTAACATTCATAATTGCTACAGTTCTTATTTTTTGGCTGAAGGACAGTAGTAAAGTAGTCACCTGAAAAATATTGAGTTCTTTGGAGTATTTGGAAGATATAACTTTTAGTTCCAAGCTTGTGGTGCCTTTTCTGCTAATTAAGACTATACATCTTTCTTGTTGCATGAAGTTTTACTGCTGAGTCTCAGTGGATGTCACTCAAAGAGAGATTTAATGGATGTCACTCAAAGAAAGATTTAATTTGACTTATGTCAATTAGACAAAGAGCTCGTAATAATCTTGACAGTTGGCCAAATATGTTTTAGCTTTTGGAGGGAAGAACACATTTAAAAGGAAGGGGTGTGAAATGAGGGAGGGAAGTTAGTTTATCAGTTAGATTTGAGAAGTATTATAGAAGTACTTAATACTTCCTTGAAAGACATGAACCCTCTCTCTAACCCCGTTAGAGAACCCTACCATTCTGGTTTATCTCCGCCGCGGCGGCCGCCCTCCTCTGCCCATGGCTGAGGAGATTGCAGATTGTGTTTCAAAACTGAATATTGACGCAGAGGAGGACCAAGTTCTTGACTTAAATACAATAAACCCTAAACCCGATAACGTAGTATCTCTTCTACTGGTGGGAAGATTGTTAACTGAACGTAATTTCAATGTTGAGGCTTTCAAAAGGACCATCACCACTGTATGGGCTCCGGTACATGGCCTTGTTATTAGGGTTTTAAAACCGAACCTATTTGCTTTTCAATTCTTCCATTGGAGGGACATGTTGAAGGTTCTTGATGGGAGACCTTGGTGCTTTGACAACATGTTAGTTGTGTTGAAGGAGGCTGAAGGAGACGAGCAACCGGACCAGGTATCTCTAATTTATTCCCCGTTCTGGATTCGTCTAAAAAACCTCCCTTTTAACATGAGATCTGATGACGTAGTTAGGGCTTTGATTGGTAACATGGGAGAAATACTTGAAATTGAAGAGGATGTATTAGGTTTTGGGCGTTATAGACGTGTGAAAGTATTGTTAGATACAACAAAACCTTTGAGAAGATATAGAAAATTGAGGGATAAGTCAGGGAAAGAATTACAGATTGACTTCGCCTATGAACGGCTTCCATTTTTCTGCTTAGCTTGTGGAGTTATGGGTCACTCTGAGAAGGATTGTCAGTTTGTTCATGAAGAAGATAGGTGTGAGAAACTTGGTTGGCATTTGGGGCTCAAAGCCACCCCAAGAAAAGGGAGAACGAAGGAGCTTGAAGAAGAGAGCAAGTTTAAAAATTGTAAGAAGGTTTTGTTTGACGATTCAGTAGTATCGAAGAAAGAGAAACCTGTTACCACAAACATACTATTATCCAACCAAGTTGATGTCCCCAAAAAGGTGTGTGTGGAGCAGGATCCGAAGGTAGCATTAAATGCAATTGTTGAGGTGTCTAGTTCTCAAGCACCCACTGACTTAAAGGAGCAGGTGTGTATTTCTTCAAGCATTAGTGGGGACCCCTCCCATAATGTTGCTGAGTTTGCAGCGAATAAAACAAATGATGGTTTTGTTTTTTCGGCTTCTAAGGTGAATAATGGTGTGAAGCATGGTGCATGGAAGAGATTGGCCCGTGGGCCTATGGAGGATAAGGGAGTGCAGCAAATGGACTTGGATCACTCTGAAATTGTGCATAAACGTTACATTGATGGTAGTTTGGTGCATGATGATGGTGAAGCCAGTAGGGGATGTGATGATGGTGATGATGCTATAAAGCGACAGAAGCTATGCTTGTCCCATGATCTTATCTCTATTGTTTCGGCGGAGGTTGGTAATGGCCAACCCCGCCAGTCATTATGAATATTTATGTTGGAACTGCCGAGGGGTGGGCAATCCTCGGTCAGTTCGGCAGCTCCGTAGATGGAGCACTTTTTATGCCCCCGCTGTGGTGTTTTTGTCGGAAACTATGATTAATAAAATTGAAGTTGAAGCTTTGAAAAGTCGTTTGGGTTTCCAAAACGCCTTTGGTGTTGCTAGTAGAGGTAGAGCTGGTGGTTTGTGCCTATACTGGAAGGAGGAAGTTCAATTTTCTCTTGTTTCTTACTCTCAACACCATAGTTGTGGAGATATCGATGATGGTCATAAAGAATGGAGATTTGTGGGGATTTACGGTTGGGCAAAAGAGGAAGAGAAACATCATACTTGGGCTCTCATGCGGCATTTGTGTAGTGAGACAACAAGACCTATTCTCTTTGGAGGTGATTTTAATGAGATTTTGAGTTATGATGAAAAGGAGGGAGGAGTGGATAGAGTTAGGCGTGAAATGACTCATTTTCGTGATGCTATGGATGACCTCTCTCTTCGTGACTTGGGTTATAATGGAGTTTGGTACACTTGGGAGCGTGGGAGTTCCCTGTCTTCTTGCATTCGGGAAAGACTTGATCGTTTTGTTAGCTCTCCCTCTTGGTTGGATCTCTACCCAAACACTATGGCTGAGCACTCCATACACTACAAATCAGATCACTTGGCAATTATCATCCGGCCCGATCGTGTTGCTAGGCCCACAAGTAAACAGAAGCGTTTCTACTTTGAGACAAGCTGGCTCCTTGACGAGTCTTGTGAAGACACGGTCAGGTCTGCCTGGGCCCAAACTGCTGGGGATTTTCTTATGGGTCGTATTGCTGCTATGGCCCAAAGTCTGAAAAGCTGGAGTCACGTGAAGTTTGGTAACATTGGGAAACAGATTGAGAGTGTTGAAAAGGAGCTCGGTGTAGTGCAACAACAGCCTATTTCAGATACAACTTGTAATTCACGCATTGAACTTGAAAAGAAGTTGGATGATCTTCATGCTAAGCACGAAGCTCATTGGTATTTGCGATCCCGAGTAGCTGAAGTTAGAGATGGTGATAAAAATACAAAATATTTTCACCATAAAGCATCACAAAGGAGAAAAAGAAACTATGTGAAAGGGTTGTATGATAATCAGGGGGTTTGGTGTGATGATGTTAATGAATTTGAAAGTATTTTCACTGACTATTTCAATTCGATCTTTACTTCTACAACTCCTTCTGAGTCTCATCTTGATGTTGTTTTGCGTTTCATTGACCCTGTTGTTAGTGATGAATGTAATCAAAGACTTCTCCGGCCTGTCACAAAAGAAGAGATTTATGCTGCCCTCCAACAGATGCATCCCTGCAAAGCCCCTGGGCCCGATGGTATGCATGCTATTTTTTATCAGCACTTTTGGCACATTATGATGATATTTCTAGTTTTGTTAGTAGTATTTTACATGGCACTCTGTCTCCTAGCTGTGTAAATAATACTAACATTGCTTTAATTCCGAAAGTTAAAACTCCCTCCAAAGCTGCTGATTTTCGTCCCATTGCTCTTTGTAATGTGTTGTATAAGCTGGTGTCCAAAGTGATGGTGATTAGATTGAAAGATTTCCTTCCGAGTCTTGTCACTGAAAATCAGAGTGCTTTTGTTCCTGGACGTCTTATTACTGATAACGCCCTCATTGCTATGGAGGTGTTTCATTCTATGAAATACAGAAATAGGAGTCGCAGGGGTACCATTGCTATGAAGCTTGATATGAGCAAAGCTTATGACAGGGTTGAATGGGGCTTTCTGAGGAAACTTTTGCTCACTATGGGTTTTGATGGGCGCTGGGTGAATTTGATCATGAGTTGTGTCTCTTCTGTTACTTATTCCTTTATTATCAATGGAGGTGTTTGTGGCTCTGTTGTTCCTGATAGAGGTCTTCGGCAAGGTGACCCCCTTTCTCCGTATCTTTTTATTTTGATTGCTGATGCTTTCTCTAAAATGATTCAGAGGAAAGTTCGGGATAAACAGATTCATGGAGCTAAAGCCAGCCGCAGCGGTCCAGAAATTTCTCACCTTTTCTTTGCAGATGACAGTTTACTCTTCACTAGAGCTTCTCGACAGGAATGCACTGTTATAGTTGATATTCTCAACCACTATGAGTTAGCATCCGGGCAGAAAATTAATTATGAGAAGTCGGAGGTTTCTTTCAGTAGAGGAGTCAGCATCACACAAAGAGAAGAGTTGAAAAATCTTTTGAACATGAGGCAGGTGGACAAGCATGAAAAATACCTTGGTATCCCTTCTATCTCTGGTAGATCAAAGAAAGCCATCTTTGATTCCCTTTTAGATCGAATTTGGAAGAAACTCCAAGGTTGGAAGGAGAAACTGTTATCTAGAGCGGGCAAAGAAGTTTTATTGAAGTCGGTGATCCAGGCAATTCCTACTTATCTTATGGGAGTTTACAAAATTCCTAGTTCCATCATCCAAAAAATCCACTCAGCTATGGCTCGATTTTGGTGGGGTGCTTCTGATTTGCAGCGGAAAATCCATTGGAAAAATTGGAATTCTATGTGCACTCTGAAATGTTTAGGTGGAATGGGGTTTAAGGACCTCAAAGTTTTCAATGATGCTCTTTTGGGACGGCAAGCATGGAGGTTAGTTCGTGAACCAAATTCTCTTTTTGCTAGAGTTATGAAAGCTAAATATTATTCCAGTTGTGATTTTTTGGATGCCCCTCTTGGATGTTCAAGAAGCTATTCATGGAGTAGTATTTGGAGTTCAAAAGCGCTCATTAAGGAAGGTGTGGTTTGGAGGGTGGGCAATGGTACCCAAATTAATCTTTGGGATGATCCTTGGGTGATTGATGAAAGTGGGCGTTTCATGACTAGTGAGAAAAATGCGGAGTATAATACAGTCAGTGAGCTTATTGATTTTGAGAGGATGGAATGGAAAGTAGCAACTATTGAAGCTTTGTTCAATGAAAGAGATGTTCGGTGTATCCTTGGCACTCCTCTAAGTTCAGTTCCTATGAGGGATGACATTACTTGGGCCTTTACAAAAGATGGCAGCTATTCTGTGAAAATCGCTTACATGCTTGGGAAAGGTGGAAATCTTGATAATTTTCTCCAAGCTTGGGTTAATATATGGAGTATGGAAGTGAGCCCAAAAGTTCGTCATTTTTTATGGCGCCTTTGCACTTATACCCTCCCGGTTCGAAGTTTATTAAAATTTCGTCATATGATTGATGATGATTCATGTCCATGGGGTTGTGGTGAAGTTGAAACGCAAGAGCACGCCATTTTTGGATGCCCATCTGTGCGTGACTTATGGATTGCTAGCGGTTGTGAAGCTCTTTGTCCGCATGATACCACCAGCACTATGCATGATATTATTGTGGGATGGCAGGTGACTGATGCAAAGGTAGTTGCGAAGGGAGCTTTTCTTGCTTGGATTATATGGGGCGAGCGCAACTCCATAGTTTTTAACAATAAATTAACCCCCCACAACATCCTGCTGAACCGTGCCCATAGAACTGCTGAAGAATTTGGTAAATATGCAGAGAAGATCTACAAGCCTCTTGCTCATCAGATGCCCACAAGCCCAAGATGCTGGACCGCCCCTCCTGCTGATGTAATTAAGCTGAACGTGGACGCTTCACTCTCGGTGGAAGGATGGATTGGGCTTAGCACTATTGCCCGAAAATCCGATGGGAGTGTAGTATTTGCTGCCACTCGACGCGTTCGAGCGTTTTGGACTGCTGAAATTGCCGAGGCAAAAGCCATTGAAATGGCCGTGAAACTGGGTAAGAGATATGGCCTCCAAGAAGTTGTAGTGGAATCGGATGGTCAATCTCTTATTCACCGTCTCTCTAAGCATGCTATTTTTCTTGCCGATCTAGATATTATCCTCCATAATATTTTATCTTCCTGTACTTGTTTTAAGTCCATTGTATGGTCTCATGTGAAGCGTGATGGGAATTTCGTAGCTCACCATCTAGCTAAGCTTATTCCTTTTGGAGTAGAACAAGTTTGGGAGATCCACTATCCCCAGGAAGTGGCTCCTTATGTGTTGATGGACAATTTGTCCCTTAATCTATGATAGCTTGCTTCTCCCCTCAAAAAAAAAAAACTTAACATTTTCTAACTTTTTATTAACAGTAGAGTCACAGTAGTAATTAGGGTGTAATTATAGTGGTATTAGTTGGACAATTTTTAAAATTTGGGTACCAAATGGAATTTGCAAAAACTGAGTGGTACTAGATGAAATTTCCCTTTAAAAAATGAAAAGTAATACTCCGAGGTCAAAGTCCACAAATATCAGGGAAGAAACCAAAAACATGTTGATACTACTATTACAATTCTACGAAAAAAAAAGTTTGCACCAAAACAAAAAAAAATACAATTTTCTACGAATAAAATGTACTCTTAGTCCAGAATCATGAATATGATATACTCCCTTCGTTCTCTTTTGTTCTTCCTATTTAGAATCTCGACACTATTCACAATTGAAGAGAATCTTCTAAATTATTTTCAACATATGATAAAAAATATAGTCATGTGGGGTCTTGTTTGATTCGTCTCAATGAGTACTTTATTAATATTTAATCATTATAATTTTTACTAATACACAATGAAAGATATTTAAAGTCAAATATGTATATTGACAAATGTGAAAGTCAAAATAGAAAGAACAAAAAGAAACAGATGGAGTACTACACTACTATGTTGCAAAAGAACCTTGTAATGTGGCATGTCACATGTGGGTCAGTTAAGAACTTAGGATGGTAGCTAACTAGCCAGATGTTAATTTGCCATTATTTGCATCATGAACAAGGAAAGTTTTTCTGATTTTTGTTTTGAAAAAACCCCACAATTTGTGGGTCAAGCTTGTTTTTCCATAAATCTTTGAAGCGTATATTGTGAATGAAGGAAAACTAAAGTGATCATGGCTTCATTTGCAAGTCCATGAAACCACGGCAATCTGCATTAACCGACAAGACATCAACTATATTTATGGCGTGATCTGCCGCAAACCACCTCTCTTTCTAATAATGAAATTAAAAAATAGGCCTATAAAAAAGTTATAATCTAAGTCCCTCATAAAAAGTTCATATAAGTTTAAATTAGTTAATATAAGCTTTTACAAGAGTTCCCATATTTTCTCTGTTTACATTTACTTGCCACATGAGGGAGGTACAAAAACTAAGAAGAGGATAAAGATAGAGATAAATTATAGAACTTGTGTGATGAAGAGAGTGACAAAGAGAACTTAATGGTAAAAGTAGTAGTGTTGCAAATAATTTGATATTGCACACAAAAGAGAAATATTGCAAGTAAAAACGATGGAGGAAGTATAACCTTATGAGCTCTAACAATAAGTGCAGATACTTTAGAATAAGTTTAGGTTAATCAAAGTAGCTGATTTAGAGTTAAGACACATCCTTAGTCCAACTTAGAATAAACTCTCTCTTATATAACTCGTTAGAATATTAGAGAATCGAGATGGTGAAACTTCAATATTTAGTTGTGAGATTTTTCTGATCTCTAAGTTGCTCGATTTGACTCAAAAATATTGTATCACTTTAACTCTTCAAGTACCCTTATGACCCATTTAATAGGTGGCAACAAATAGGTAATAGGAATAATGGTCATAAGTTTGTATGTAATTTTATAAAGTTAATATCATATACACGTAATTTTATAGTACGTCTTTACAATTAATTATTATATCTTTAACAACACTGAAATTCAGATGGTATTCTTAGATCTTCTCAAGCACAATTGCGACTTTGCGAGTTTACGACTAGTATAGTTGCATCTACAATTAATTTTTGTATTTCTTGAAGGAGTTGCATCTACAATTCTACATCCATACAAATAAAATTATTCCCTTATATTATTATTGCAACAATAACTCTTGACACATTTTTTAAGAAAGTCATGTGAAGACTGAAGAGAAGAGAGATAGAGATAGATAAAACGTGGAACCCATATGATAGGAGAGAAATAGAAAACAATTACCAAATAGAATATCGTTGCAATTAATATGAAACTTCTAAATAAGAGAAACGTTGCAATTAAAAAAGAACGGAGGAATTACAATACTTTCTTTTTAATTTTAAAATAACTTTATTTTGGTGTCTGTTACTCTCAGAGTCTCCATACCCGTCTCCATGCAACCTAGCCCCATAGTTATTTATCAATATACGGGCTAGTTTATATTATACGGGCTAGTTTTTGGCCCTAAATATTTAAGCCACAAATCTAAATGGGCTTCTAATCTATACAAACAACAAATTTGGTCCGAATTTGAGAAAGAAAGCGAAAAGAGAAGGAAAAGGGAATGGACGAAGATCAGAGAAAAGAAGCAGCAATTTCTTCAAACCCATGTCTTCGCCCAAATTTCAAATCTTCAGCAATTTCCCAAGATCAGCTCGCCAAATTTCGAGTAATTCTCTAAAACCCTTGTTTTTAATTGCAATTTATGCCACAGATTACTTATTTATCGCTTGAATTAAAGAATTTTGATTACTTGGGTTTGGACAAAACCCCAGAAAAAAGGCTGATAACTAACTCACCCTAATTTTGATAATCGAATTGTTATTTGTAATAGCGAGAAAAGGGTTTATTTTGATTCTAACTGTAGTAAAACTGTTAAATTTTGGGTTAGAAATTATGGGTATATATATTTTGACACATTTGTGAAGATATATTTTTTTACCCTTTTTTGTGTTGTTTGGGGGAGGAGATGTGTCCTGGTGTTATGTAAGTAGTTCTGTGAATTGGGATTATTATCATGTTTGGATACTACTTTGGCATTAATTTCCTGAAGTGTAAAATTAATGAAGGATGTGAATTATTTTTTGAGGGGAGAATTAATAAAGGATGTGATGGAATGGTGGAATCAACACTTTCGTATGTAGGAAGTCGTAACTAGCTAGAGCAAACACAATCTACATCATGGATCATGCTCATCATGGAGGTAGAGAAAATGCTGTGGAAATTTTTATTAATTTGATTTGATTGGTTAATTAAAGATTTAAAGTAATGTAGGCTATGTTGCGCAATGATATCTTTCTCCGTTTCTCGAAATAAGTGAAACACTTCTCTTCTTTATGTGAGAGCTTTTTGAGAGAAGTGTTTCACTTATTTCAGAATGGAGGAAGTATAAAAAATGGAGTTGAAAATGAGAATTTTCCCGAAGAAGAATAGGTAGCACTAGCCAAGATCTACATCATCCAGTTAGTACCCCTATTGCTAGGACCAGTTCAATATTCTTTCCCAATTTCTTCAACAATAGCAAAACAAACAGGGGAATGAGTGAAGATGACAATGGATCAGAGTAGTTAGGTACAGAAGTGTTAGTCGCGGTCAAGATAAAGCAAGGAATGAAAGAATAAGTTGTAATTAAATCATTGACTGATTTTGATGCTTTACTTTGAGCTGCATTCCAGTTTCAGCTCCTTAAGAAACCCTTCTAAAATCACAATGTTTTGAATTTGATCTTCTAAGTAGCTTGGAACGGGTTACCGAACAGACATATAATCAAATATGGAAATATCACTTACTTTATACAAGTGTAGTTATGTAGTAAGAACAAACAATCCTTATAACTTGAGCAATTTTGGTATAATTTTGCAGTTTTTATGGACTTGTAATATAATTTACCGGGTTTCTTTCATTTTCTCTTATGCATCTAGTTTCTTTGCTGCTGTTGCTCGCTTTAAGTATCCTGAAATTGTGCATCTTGTAGGAATTACATCGAAGACGCTTGCAAGTAAAAACAAAGACAAAGAACAAAAGGAAGTCCAAAGGTCCATGTAAACTTTTTGTTCTTAGGATCATAAATTATGTTATGAGATTTTTGGCATTACATCTTTCCCACAGAAATGGGGTCTCAAAAGGATTTCAAATTGCAGATAAGAAAGATAAATTTGTAAGTGAAGAGGTTGATACACAAGGATGTGTGACTGACAATGTAGATGGAAGATTGAAAGATCCATGTGCAGATAACAGTTCAAAAGGCAAGGATAGTAATGCAGTATCTCCATCAACCTGCCATGTCGATTTACATCCAGTGCTGAAGAAGAAGAAGTTGCACTGGGGGTAATGATTTTATCTTCCATCTTCTTATATTTAGCTCATTTTAAGCTAATTTCACCTTGTAGTTCATATATCTATCTCCTTCTATGAAATTGTCATATACAGTACAATATCTTGTTAACTTAATCTGTTTTTTCGATGATAGGCTAGACACAAGAGAACGATGGGAAAGAAAAGCCAACATGTAGTATTTGCAGAATCAGTCGAATGCAAAAGAAACGATCTTCTTCAATGTGGCAGATTCATGGCATTTCAAATTCTACTGCTTAGATTCTCTGGCATTACTTACATTGTGATTGGTGCATATTTTAGAGATTTTTTTGGATGAGTTATGAATAGAGGCTAGGGCATTAACTTTATTTTTCATCAGTGTGATCAGGCACCGGTAGTTTTGACATGGGAAGATGGATATGTAATTATGTATGAAGGGAGGAAGGGGTTTGTACTTTGTAGTGACTGTGGTAGTTTGAACAGTTGTACTTGCTCGCAAAGTATTTGGTCAATCAAATAGTTTTGGTTTTTCAGCTAATTTCTACCTGATCGTCCACTGATTTTTCTGTATTTTGCTAAACTTTCAAGTACTTTTTAAGTTCTTTTGCACAACTTTTTATCTCAATTTTGTTCTTTTTTTAACTAATACTCGTATACGACCCAGATCGTCTAAGACAAGAATATAAGTTTTTTGTTTTGGGTGAATTAAATTTCTTTCTTATTTTAGTTGCCGGCTTTCAACAAATTCACGTAAACTTTGATAAAAGATTGAAGTATATTCTTAGAACAAGAATTTTCAAACATCAAACAGAATGTTAAATCTAAGATGTTAAAAAAAAGTATGCTTGAACTTTCAAAAAAAATAGTAGTCTCTCCATCACTTTTCTAAAATTTGAAGTAAACAACTAAAGAAAAAAAAAAGTGAAAACTGAAGATGAAGTTTAGTTATAGGTACTTCCACATTTAAACTATTGTATTCAATATAGCTTGTTTCTTAATTCATCTTGGTATATTATTAAGAACTAAAGAAAGTGAAAAAGTAGAATTATCAGTAAAAATGAGTAAACAATCTACTTGATTTCAATTGCATTAATATGTAACCATGGTTTATGTACTCATACTTCAGCAGTCAGCACAACAGAACTGCAGAAATGAACAACAAAAAGAGTCCCACATCGGTAATGTAAGCAAGAATGTGTTGTGAAGGAGTTATAAAAGGCTACTGCTGAAATTGGAATAAGCATACCTTTCTCGGCCTTTTGGCTAAGATCAAGTGTAGTATCTGTTCTTATCAGTTTAATATCTGATATGTAGGCCAATGGCCCACAACGATATTAGATTTATTTTTTAAGGGGAAAGTTCCACCACAGTAGCTTGCTGCTGGGAACTTTACGCGTTGCCCATGCGTTGCACTACTGCACGGGCCTGGCGCACCCCATTAATTCCAGTCATAATTTTTTTTTATTACAAGTACTGTTGGTATAAAACATATACTTCTGATATGGCCACAAATAACACAAACTAATGAAAAAAAATATGGAAAGGACAGCAAAAATAAATATAAGTACTGGTTATAAAAGTTGTGGATTTATCAAAAAAAGGTCACAAGAGCATACGTTTTATGTAGAATTATAGAGCTAAACATAATTAATCGGGTTTAGTGGACATAATTGTTGGATGGATCCTTCATTTTTGTCGATTAGATCATTCTATAAAATTAATCAAAGATTAGGCCCATAAATTTTAGGACATGAGGGTTATGTTAGATTGTTAGTGGTATCAAATTCGGTGTCAAAGCTGGGGTATGTAATTTCAGCTACAGAACAGTTTTGTTGAGTCTATAGAGCTAAACATGCACCAAGTCTTATTTGTAATCCTTTTTCTCAGATGAACAGGTGACATGAGATTGTCCAGCAAGTGCATGTCGAATACGGGTTGAGTTAAAGAACCCTGGTTTTGTGATTTACTAAGAAGGTGAGACAAATTACTAACACTAGGAATTACAAACGTTGATACCACATCTGTTTTTAAAAGTTTTAGATCAGAGAGTTGAACATCAATGTGCTAATGAGCAACAAAACTAGCAAAAGACTCCTAAATTCGGGAGTTATTAAAGACCATTCTCTCTAGATCAAAAACTGTTAACTCCGACTTAAACAGTTGGGCTCAGAGCGAGCTCTATCTCCTCAAGTGATCGGCCTTTTGTTTCAACAACATTACCTGCTATGTACAAGACGGCTAGTAGACACACTGATGCGAAGCCCAGATACACTGTACTGATTCCAAACTTGTTCACCACACTCAAGAAGTAGAGCCCGATTATGAAGTTTGATGCCTAACAAAAAGAAAAAGAAAAAAGAGAAATCAATATTTAGGTACGTAACTTATAAGCTTTATTAAGAAAAGCATACTTGACAACTTACCCAATGCATTCCTAGTGACAAAGCGACTGCTTTAGCTCGGATTCTGGATGCAAAGATCTCTGGAAGTAGAAGAGCAGGCACAGGACCAGCACCAAGTGAAAAAGAGAGGACATATCTGCAGGGAAATATGCATTAATTATGGTTATTTGGGTGAAAAAATAGAGATGAACAATAAAAAAAAACCCAAAGCTAAAAGACTCACAGAACAGTTCCGACAACGGCAAGTGTGCCCGAGTATGGTGCTAGAACCTTCCATGTGAATGATAGAGAGAGTAACAACATTGAAGCAGCCTTCAGGAAGAAGATTTTGTCAGAAGATAGAGTAAATACTACATTTTTCAGGAAAGTTGAAAATAGAGTTTCCTGAAGAGAGGGATTTTCTGAATAAAAAAGTCAGAATATCCGGAAAAAATGTTGGTATTTATCCATTAAGAATGTAAAATAATGCCCTCAATTTCTTCTTCGGTATCACAGGCACATGGCTTCATATGATTTGTTGAATGTTTTCGATATACAGCGTTGATGATGGAACATAGTACATACATGGATAAAATTGAAGGAAACCTTACCATTCCCGAGAAACTTGTCATCAGCAAGCTTTTTCTTCCTTGCTTGTCCATTAACGAAGAGGCGACAGCAGTGCCTACAAAAAGGAACAGATGACTAAAGCAAAAACTTGAAATAAATGAAGGAAAAGGTAGCAAAATGTTTCATCACGACATACCAAAAACGTTTGATGCTCCAACAAGGGCACTAGCAG
The DNA here is from genome assembly GCA_947648045.1 of Beta corolliflora. NCBI lineage: Eukaryota > Viridiplantae > Streptophyta > Magnoliopsida > Caryophyllales > Amaranthaceae > Beta > Beta corolliflora. The sequence continues at coordinate 464,303 of CANSZD010003548.1, forward strand.
CAACATCTGATGCAATTCCAGCACTACGGAATACAGACGTGGAATAGTATACCACAGCATTAATTCCTGCCATTTGTTGGAACAGGAAAAGTGCAGCGCCAACACTTACCACTGCAGACAAGGATAATCATAGGTTACGAATACCTAGAAAATTAATTTTGTAGGGACGATAATTCTCCAGAATGATCACCCAACTATTGGAAAGATTTCATTCAAAGCCTTCAAGGCTAGTTTTGTAGACAATAATATATGACAGAAATGGTAATCAATTCAATGCAATTGCTAAGGGAAGTCTGACGACATGGGGTTTACCTTACAAATTTACACCGAATATCATTACCATTATCACTCTTAATCACCTCTTATTCTTCAGTTTGGTTGTTAATTATAAATCTAAAAAAATATCATTGTTTTCCATTGCAGAAGCAGATATACCTTCTCGGTAGCGTTTAAGCTTTATATCACCTCTTCTTCAGTGTGGTCATTAATCATAAATCTAAGATTATATAATTTATTTCCATTGCAGAAGCAGATATACCTTTTCGGTAACGTTTACTGAATAGATCAAACCAGCCAGCTTCTGGTTCAGAAGAACCTCCTTGAACAGATGTTCTCAAATCATTTATCACCTCAGGAACCCTTTCTTTTCCATAGAGAGCTGCTACAGCTTTTTGTGCTTCAGCAATTTTTCCTTGCTGCAAAAGTAATATATCAACTGAGCAAATTATGAAGACCATAAATCTAGCTAAGCCTTCCAATTGTCACCATCAATCAACACAGCATGGAGGAAACAGAAATTCTAAGAGAATACATCAGAGCACCTGAAAAAGCCACCTAGGGCTTTCTGGACAGAAGCCCATCCCAACAGCCAAGAGGACAGAGGGAATTGTTGCTATACCAAACATTGTCCTCCACCTGCAAAGAGAGGGAGACAGCGAAGTCATCTAATTGATAGAAACATTTTCAGACAGATCAAGCAAATTATATTAATTAAGTGCACATTGTAACTGGCCAACGAAGTCAATCACTGCCTTTAATTTCAGTTTGCAGTAAAGCTTGGAAAAACTTTTTAGTAGAGCAGTCAAAGAAACATATAGCAATATAGCATAGAGATATCAAGGTAGTACCATAACGGGTTTCCTGCTAGAGGCAATCCAGCCACCAAAGCAGCAAGAATCCCAATGCATATAAAAAGTTGATTCACGGAACCAAGTGCACCTCGAATTTCAGTTGGTGAGATCTGAAAAACAAAAATCATCTCAGTTCAGCTTTAGTGGCCCAACAAATTCAAAACAGGACAGCAAAAATTAGAGATTATTACCTCAGAAATGTACAATGGGACTAAAGCGGATGAAATACCAATTCCAATACCACAAAGTAAACGACCAATCATCATTATCTGTACACTTTGTGCTGTGGCACTATGAAAGATTCAGGACAAAATGTTACAAGAGAGTTGCTGTAAGCAAAATGTTAAAATCCCAAAGGATGTCATACAAACCAGAGATAAGCTCCTATTGCAAGAGGAATTGCATCTAGCTGGAAAGTCCTTGTTCTTCCAAATTGATCAGCTAAAGATCCGCCAGTAAATGAACCAACAGTAGCTCCAGCAAGTAATATGCTCACAACCCATCCTGCAAGAAGCAACTTAATTAATCAATCAAGCAGAACAGAGATTACGACTCCATAAGTGATCTGAATCAGGGGAAAAGCTTATAATCATGCGGTGCTAAAATGATCTCAAACAGTCAAACATATGCTCAAGAAGTTCTTCTAAAGTGCTAGTCGCTACCATCATATTTCCATTTTAGGACAACTTGCCTTGTAAAACAGCATTGCCAGCAATAGCCAGATCTGCAGAGAGGTAGTCCAGAGCTCCATTTACTACACTGCAAGAATAATGAAAATCAATTTCATAAGTAGATTTGTATGGGGAATAAAAAAACCACACCCAGAGGGCTGAGATATCCAGCAAAGTACTTGTTTTCATCAATACCCTGAAGTAGACCACCTGCTCACATATAGGAGCTAGGCCCAATACCAATAGAGACCAAAGAAAATGTAAGTGTTTGTATTGACTATGACATACCCAAGGTGATATCCGAACAAAATGGCTCCTAAACAAGCAACACCAACGTATGGCAAAACTGATGCAGAAGATTTGCCTTGATATTTTTCAGGAGTAGCATCTTCCAGATCTCCTCCTAAAATATATACACAATGTGAATTATAAGAGACTAATCAGAATTAACAATTAATATATTATAGCATGGTCCCTAGAGCTAGATATAAATTGCAAGAAGAACTTGAAACATTACACAATAAAGGATTTAAGGTGGCAAATGGTAATTGATTAGCAAAGCGATATAAAACACAGCCTGCCATAAACCAATTAATGGCCAAAAACATATAGCAGACACTTAAACAGAATAGATAAACTGTCTTCAACCCATCCATCAAGCTAGCCCCTACTGATCTTGTTTAGCTGAACAATTGATTCCAAAGCCTTGAAAACTGGCAATAATGTTTGGATAGTTCACGACATCCTTCAAATTTTTGTGTTATTTGAACTCCCCTTATTTGAACTTCATTAGCACTTAACTAATTTATCTGACTCATATAAATTTATTGGCTCTGAATTTGTCTAGTTTGAACTTATTAGAACTCCTGGTAGTTTTGATTTAAACTTGGGTAGTCTAACTTACTCTCTTCACCCGAAATTCACTTATTTGAAGTATTTAGAACTTGTCCGAACTTATATCCTTTTTTTGTCTTTGAAGTATCCGAACTTATTAGCCTTGGACTTAACTTATCTAAACTTATTGGCCCTAAAATTTAGCTAATCTGAATTTATGTGTAGAGTTGTAAATTAAACTTGGACAACCCTTACAACCTCTAACTCACTTATGCGAACTTTGCAGCTTAACTTCTCTAAACGTATTAGTTATTACCCCTGAAATTATCCAATCTCAACTATTTCTTCCTGAAATAAGTGAAAATAAGTTGGGGAGAAAATAGCCGAAGTTAGCATTAAGTTTCATGCTCAAGCAAGTGTCATGCGGTATCTCACTTGATTTGCTTCACGGCTTAAATGTACAATATTGTTTATTGTTACGTTATTATGCAATCAATGATACCTCCAGCCAGGACTACACACAAAAGGACAAGCAGGTATGCCCTCTAACGCCTACCAAAATGATTGAGATGATCTCCTACTTGTACTCTACGTTCAATAGGAACTGCTTCCTCCAGGTCATTATAGCTTATCACCGTCACCTTAGAGTCCTGGTTGATCCACTAGCATCGATACTGTCCCATACTTCAGCATAGTTCCTTGCCCCATAGAAGTATATTACCAGAATCAACTAGTATATTTTAAAGCTAAGTTGAAGATAGTTACTAATCAAGAGGACGAATGCAGCTAACTGCTTACATATGAATATCCACATGCCATAACCATACCCAAGTACTCTTGAACCTTATCTAACTAGGCCATTTGTAATGATAAACTAAAGTGTCAGAGTATAACATCTTGAAGGAAAATGTAACTCTCAAACTATGAGCGCTTCCATAATCCAAGAAAACACAAGCATCAAATCACCAACGACCAGCAGTGAAGAATGAAGGCTTCGCTAAGCCAATCTCAAACCCAAAAAGAGTAAACCTTCACCATGTAGTTGCAATCGATAAACGAATCGACACCATCAACCCAAAATGACCTATATATAGTACTAACCAATGCCACCACCAAAAAACATTACCACCACACTATCTCCTTACATTGCAATTAATGCCCATTTCCATTAAATCACCCCAATATAAACATTGATAATTACACTAACCCAAATCACTATTCATCAAACAGTTATACACTTACATAAATCATAAAAAAAAAACATAGAGAAAAAAGCATAGATTATATAGTTAAAGAAGACAAACCAGAAGCAGCTTGAGCCCTAACTGATCTGTACTTGGTTGATGACATCAACACATGATCAATTCCCAATCTTCCAAATCCAGCTCCCATTGAAATCGACCCACAACTCAATTTAGAGTAATTACCCTTTAAATTATTGTCATTAACATTCACAAATCTCAAATTACTGCAAAGAACTGAGCTTGATCCCTTAAACCCACCAATACCCACTTTACGATTCTGAACATCAATCCCTAAATTGCCTTTGACCATAAAAGTTGACGCTTGCATCTTTTCTCTCTTGTTTTAAAAACCTAAAATCAATCCCAATAAAAGTCAATAAAAGGAATAGTTAATTAAGTAAATAATTAATTGCATGTAATGTAAAATACACTCACTGACTCAAAACTGACAAAAACAAGAATAAATATTGATCAATTAATGAAAAAAATTACATCTTGATGTCACATTGAAATTTCAAGAATTGGGTAAATTTCAATAGGTTGGATACAATTAGCAAGAAATTCCATCACAGTAGAAAAAAAAAAAGTTGGAATCTTGAAGGAAATGAGATTACCTAGTGGAATTAGAGATGAGTTTGGAATTTTTTAATCTGTTTCTTGATATGTCAGCGATCGTTCTCAAGTGAAAATGCAACAAGGTCACGTTGTAAATTATAGTGGAGATTTTCAAGTGATAGAGTGTTATGTGGCAGAATAATTTGAGAGAGAGAGAGCGTGACAGTTGAAAGGAGGGAAGACTAATCAGCTGAGTTGGAAGTTTTTGTGTTTTTGTTTTTGATTGATCTTTTTGGTGGTGGGGTAAATAATGGGATAATTATGGCATGAATTTTGTGCTTGGAAAAGATAGGATTGGATTTTTGAGGGGTCCATCGTCCATGTATAATGACATGATGTCCGTTTTTAGTCATGACCTGGTTATTGGGCGGGTCGGTACGGGTCGGGTCTTAAGAGGGTCACATCATTGAGGGTCGATAGCGGGTCGGGCTAAATGGGTAACGACCCGATAGTGGGTCGTAAACAGTCAAGAAAAACAAGGAACAAAATGAGCCAAAAGTGAGTATAAATGAATATGAATCCGTACATATAATATTATTTAAAAAATCTATTTTATTTTTCAAAATTATTGGGTTTTTTTGTTGGCCCAATAACGACCCTGTCCAATAAAGCCTTGTCCAATCAAAGCCCTATAAATTTGACCATAACCCTTTAGCCATTGGGCTACCCTGTCCAATAACCAGGTCTAGTCATGATATGTTTTCAAATTTTCTTCTCTCACCTCATGACGAATTTTAAGAGGATCTGAGGATGGTTGCTCGAACTTTTAAAAATCCTGAAATCATTTATTATATGGACTTCAATATCGACCTTTTTAGAGCTATTTATGGACTTTCTCAGGCCCGATAATTGGGGAATTTTTATCATACACCCTGGTGTACCATGCACATGGTACACCCGGTGTATGATGAATGCACTCCGATAATTGTTCTTATGGGGGATCTTCTCAAGGGTTCAAGATGTTTAGGGTTTGTTATCTGACCCCAAGAATATTTATAAGCGTGAATTATACGTTTCAAATTAGACTACTCTAAAGATATTTATGGACCTTTTCAGACCCGATTTTTTTTTTTTTATCATGATACCTCTCCAAGGACCTTGGGACGATTTATAGGTGGTTAAGAGTCAAGACCCTCTTCCTTGAATTGAAAGGCCTTCTACAACTTATTTTATATATTGTCGTTCAAATCCAAAATAGTAACAAGGTCCTCCATTTCCATCATAAATCTGTTCCTAATTGTATATATGCTATCAAATGGTCTCCTAGGACCCTCAGTTAAAAAATGTTACTGAGCCCCCCGAAAGTCCCAAATTCGTGTATTATACTTCAAATTCAACCATTTTAAGTTATTTTTGGACTTTTCGAGACCTATAAACCTTTTTGATCAAGGACCTTCTCAAGTGACTCGAGAAGCCTTGGGAGGATTCTCTCGTGATTGGGATTCTTTACGCTGACTTAAAAATGTCTTTTTTAATCTTATATCTATATTTGTTTAATCCCAAAAGGCCCTCCATTTTCCACTAATGTCCATTAGCATCCAAATGTTCACATAAGATATAAATAAATATTTTTTTATATGATAGATTCCTTTATTTTATTTTATCGATTTCTCATCCTCATGTATGCATACTCGAGAAGTAAACGTTGCCAAGAGAAATTGCACGTCGCCAAATATAAAAAAAAATAGAAATTGCAATTGATTTTAGGCCCTTGGCACCAATTTTAAATTTGTGATGAATGTAAACCCATTGATAAAAAAAACCCACCAACAAAGTACTCCCTTCGTTTTTTTAGATGTAACATTGGACTTTTCACATTTGTCGAGGCACAACTTTGACCGATAATATCTCTAATTGTATAAAAGTAAAAATTATATATATTTGGAAAGTGCATACCGTGACGAATCAAACAAGATCACACATGACTATATTTTTTCTTATGCATAAATAACAATTAATGGTCAAAGTGCTGTAGATTGTGCGTCCGTAGGTATGGTGAGGAACATCGATGAACATCAAGCACTAGGTTATGAACATAAAGACCAATACCAATGAGCATATGTACATGACTAACAAGTCAAATGAACATATGTACATCTTGTTAGTATATGTTCATTGGTATTGGTCTTTATGTTCATAACCTAATGCTTGATGTTCATCGTACGCACCTTCTCCACCATACGGACGTGTGCACCTACTGAATAGTGCCCAAAGTTAATATCTTACATCTAAAAAAACAGAGGGGGTATAAAACACATCTTTTTTCTTCCCTTATTTCATAAAAGCTACTTCTACACTCAACTCAACCCAATTTCTCCTTCCTCTCCACCCTTCATCCTTCCCTGAAAATGTTGAGTGCAATTTCAGCTCCATATACTTTAATGCCATATCCTAAAACAACCCATTTCAGAGCAAGAAGGGTTGCTCCGACTAGAATCCGGGTTTCATCTGTTGCTTCTTCACCCGACCCGAAAGAAACGAACTTGGAGTACACACCTTGGCTTATTGTTGGTCTGGGTAACCCTGGAATTAAGTATCATGGAACTCGGCATAATGTAATTTTTCTTCAAAATTCTATCTTTCATCTTTTATTTCCTTTAAAGTTTAGTTCTTTTGATCTTTTTAGCTTTTAGAATTTTGATTTTTCTTAGTTTGTACCTTAAGTTTGATTGCATATAATGTTGGTTATATAAATGTTGGTTTGGATTACTATAATCATGTTGATGGGAGTGATTACTGAATTAAAGTAATTCATCTTTGTATGATTTTGATGGGTTTATTTGTATGCAGTTTTGAATTGTTTTTGTCTTATGAAATGAGTATTGAATGATTAGCTTGGAAATGAAACTTGATTAAGTGGGAAGTTTCATAAGTAATTGGAGAGATGAAATGAACGAGTTTAGGAATGAGTGAATGACCCTTGCGTTCTTGGGTTGGAAATTGCATTCTTTTTTCAGTTGATATGTATGGGGAAATTAAACAATGATTCGCGTCAGTGCGTCTGTATGATTGATTGATTTTTATAGAAATCTAGTTGTATTGGTGACTTGGGGGTTGAGAATTTTGAATGGCTGGATTACACCCTAAAATGTTGTTTTGCTATGAGGAAATATATAATTTGGCGAATGAGAGGCTGATGGACTAGGTTAGAGTTGGAAAATCTTGACCCAATTTGAAAATCGACTTAACCTCTGTCTAAAGAAACTAGGTTGTCTAGTTTTGAGCTTGATTTGCTCGGGTGACCTTTAGTTTGTTTGCCAAAAGTAGTTGTTCGAGTAGTTATTAGCCGTGGAATAACCTTTCATGGTAGATTAGTAGATGTTAGAACTTAGAAGTGGGTCAAATTAGTTCTTTGAGATAGGTGTTCGACAAAAGCTAACAAAACCAGATTATGAGGTTGTGTTTGACAAAAGCTATCAAATTTAGCTTTAAAGTGTCATCCACCACTACTTTACCAAGTACTACTATCTAAATCTATTAAGCTATTCCAAAAGTTGAAGCCGAACACTCCCCAAACTTGAATAACCTGAAAAATGGCCAGGGACTAGAGTTAGATGTGATGTGTTTTGGGCTGACCAAATGTGGTTTTTCACTTATTTGATATATGAGAACTTGGTAAAAATAGATAATATGTTTCACATTAAAGTAGTAAATTAGCAAGAATATATACAAATTTCTAGTATTTCCTTAAACTTTTAGGGTAAGGCTTGTTTGAAAATTAGTTTAGGTAGAAAAGTTTCCTATAGAAGCTTCTTACTATCGGGAAACAATGGCATTTCGAACTTGTAAGTCTAAATTGAAATGGCTCCACTTGCTAATGACCTGAACATGAAGTTGCTGGACCTGAATCCCGCCTAATCTATCTATATAATACGGTTTAGCTAGGTTATTGTCTGAAATTTATCAACATGTATATGTTTCTAGTGATTGACAAACAAGTCGTTACACAGCAGCTCTGTTCATGTATATGTGAGAAGCATGCTAAGTTGCTAGCACATTGCCCACATCTCTAATTGCTTATTATACTAAGTCCGTGATGTGATAAGCACTTATGGCCTTTTTTCTTTTCTTCTACCAGGTGGGGTTTGAGATGATTGATAAAATCTCCCAAAAGCAGGGCATTCTGTTGAACACCATACAATCAAAGGCCTTGATAGGCATAGGTGCATTTCATATTTTCGTGTTTTGGGATGAATTTTGTTGCCTTGAATGGATTAAGTCATTGTTTGATTAGTATTTTTTGGTTCTCAAAATCTTCATCATATGGCATGATCAGTGCAGGTTCAATAGGGGAAGTGCCAATTCTCTTGGCCAAACCTCAAGCATATATGAATTACAGTGGGGAATCGGTATGCTCTGTGATCTTTAGCTACTAATTGGAGTTCCAGAGCTTGTTGCAACTATCTACTAATTTATTATTCTATTATGTCCGCACTTGAGTTGACTGTGAATGAAAGATTTGAATAGACTTGAGAACTCAAAGGGTTGAAGAATCTTAAAAATTGATGGTAAAATTTGAATAGAAAAGAGTAGCTTGTAGGTTATTAAAAAGTCGACAGAAGTCGTAACACCCCTGAACATATCACCAGTCAGAATTAGATGTTACACCAGAGAATGCAAAGTAATAAAGTACCAAGTTTCACACTCTCACTCTGAATTGAATTAGTCTTGCTGTACCATTTCTTAAGCTTTGAGGAATGCTTTTGAGTACTTGTCATATTAAAGATGATGTTTCAGAGGTAGCCATAAGGTTTTCAGTTTTTACTTAGGTGCTTGATCATAGCTGTGTTCAAGTGGTAAAGATCCTATATTGAAGTCCTGACAACCAACAATATATATACCATTTATTCATCAACTTTTCTTCATCTTGTCAAATATGTCTGACTTGTGATTCTGCAAACTTTGAGGTTGGACCGCTGGCTGCATATTACAAAGTACCTTTGCGCCACATCTTATTGGTATGCAAAGCAAACTGTACCTGATTATATAGTCAAAGAAGTAAATCTGTCTTCAATTTGTTTAATGTGATATATAAACTGTTTTTACAGGTCTATGATGAGATGAGCTTGCCTAATGGCGTGTTAAGGCTACAGCCAAAAGGAGGACACGGACATCACAATGGGTAAGTTACCTAAAAGGAGCAACAAAGATGGTATTTTTTTTTGACAAAGACAAAGATGGTATATATAGTGATCAGTAGTCAACAGTAATTTCCATCTTGTCCTTATTTTTGAACTTCTCAAAACCAATGAAGAATTCAGACTTTAAATGGACAGAGTTACCTGATGGCATAAGTACATTTGTGTTCTTTGTTTCTTCCCCTTTTCTCTGTGCTACTATTCCTGGTCTTGCGTTTCCTGGAATTTTGCTTCTGGAATTGATCTTTTGCACCTCTCACCCCCACTTAATCCTCGGCCCTCGAAGAAAAAGGTATTGCTTAAGCAGCATGGTAGAGAGAATAATTTACGGAAACGATATGGTCCTTATTGCTGGTATACTATACATTTGAGAATACAGGGGAAGTATCTAATTACTGTGAATCTTAGAAATGTTTTGAAGTTTCTGTATATCACATTCCAAAATCTGATGGCTTGTGTGCTGTATCTTTCCACCTTGTACTTTACCTCATATGCTTTCCCTTTCCTCTCCTTCCCTTTCCGTCCATGATTGCTAATTTGTTACCGAAGCAAAGTGTAAAAGTTAAAACACTTATTGTAATACTGCTGATTTTCAATCACTAGTAAACCTCATGATCTGTTATGTTGCTAATGCAGAGTTAAGAGTGTGATGGGACACTTAGATGGGAGAAAGGAGTTCCCTCGGTTATGCATAGGTTAGCTGTCAGCACTCAGCAGAACATCTTTTCTTCCCCAATGTGAGGAAAGCCCTCGTAATCCTAGTACAACACTTAAATTTAAAGATTCTATGTTCGCAGGTATTGGGAATCCACCGGGAAATATGGACATGAAAGCTTTTCTTTTACAGAAGTTCAGTTCTACAGAAAGAGGACAGGTACGCTGTCTTTCAAATTTCTCACGTGTTTTGAGAATCTTGGAAGTGTTGGAGAGCATGAAATACAGATCGTACACCCAAGTCTTGGCTTCCTGCCGCCAAAAGGCATTACAAATGATAAAGTCGTGACTTCTTTTATTTGTTTTACATGCAATTAGAGGTGGCCACTAGGGTGGGCCAGCCCAAGCCCACCTGCCCACACAGGGTCCAAGTCACCTAGGTCTAGCTCCCAACGGTCCATCTAGTGGATAACTCGGATCGAGCTGTTAATCCACCAACGCGGTTCGACCAGCCTACCCTGATCCAGCTGAATTAACTCAGATTTTTTAAGCAAACTTTTAGACCCACTCAGACCAACCCGGTTCCCTACCTGGACTGGCCTGCAACCCAACCAGTCCCCCCTGGACTGGCCTGTAAACTGATTCACTTGCATGCGTAGTACTTGTTGAGTTGTTGTGTCATGTGTGCGGTGTGCCTAGTTTTCACAACCCGGACCACACCAGTTGGGTCTACCTAGGTGCTAGGTGAAGGGGGACTCTCAATGCAATAGATTTCCTTTTTATTCAAAACAACTTATGACTGGTTTGTCATGTACTACTCTTAAGTACCAAACTACCAATTGTTGATTTGCTGATTTAAGTTTTGCTGGTTTAATGCTCAGATTGATGCTGCTTTGGAACAAGGTGTTGAGGCTGTGAGGAGCCTAGTGCTTAGTGGATTTAGTGACGGTATTACGAGATTTAATCTCGGGCAAAAATACAAGTATCACAAAGTCTGAGGCTCTGAGAGAAAATGTGCAGATCATCTAATTTTTAGGACATATGTGGCTTACATATTCTATCACTCTCAAGTCCTAGTGACCTAGTTACTAGCCAACATATATGTACTTCGACCCTCTTCATAGCATCAAGGTAGACGACTGCTCCGCCCAGTATCAACTTTTCTTGGCCGAAGCTTGAGCTATGTCGGGCTATTAGCCTATGTATGGGCTTCAGTTGCAGTGGTTGGATCATACCCAAATCAGTTTGTACATGATGTAGGCTCGAGTTGCGGCTGTAAATCAAAAGAGATCTTATGCCATGCTTGGATTGCACCATGGCAGATCTTAGAGCTTGTTGTAAAGGTGAAATGCTTTATTTAGCTTGATTCATGACATGTCAAGTTGCTAGAGGTTTAATAGATTAAGCATACAGGGTAAGGCTGTAAACTCATTCACAATTTTATTAATTTTGCAATTCTGCATTGTTAAGTTCAGGTGACATTTGCATTAAACTCAACTTTTGAACATGTTGAGTCAAATGTTAGGTATACTATTTCAAACTTTTGCTCTTTTCATAATGCACTCTGGCAAAATAGCCAATTTGAATATGGATATCTCTGAGTATTATACTTTCGTTCCTCTGTTTCTAAATAAGTGAAATATAAAGAAGGGCACACAAACCAAGGTAATGTAGAAAGAGAAAGTTGGGGACAAAACTTAAGAAAAATAGGCACTTAATTAAATGACTAATTGACTACCAATTACACTCAATTAACTACCCACCCACCACCTACCATCGACCACCAGCCCTAGGGATGGGAATGGGTTCAGGATCCTACTCGGACTCTACTGGACCCGACCCTAATTTAAGGGTATGGGTCCAACTTTTTCAACCCCTAAGGGGTCCGGGTTTAGGTTCAAGTGATTTTTAAGGAACCGGATCCGGGTCTTGATATTATGGACCCGGACCCACCCCAGACCCGACCCTTAGACCTTAAAAATATTAAATATATAAGTTTTACCTTTTTATTTAAAAAAAAAAACTGATTTCCTAAAGGACCTAAACTAAAACACATCACACTCGTTGAAAACTTAATTTTCACAGCACTGACTTAGAGAGACCTGGTGGTCTCTTCACATTTCACACCTGGTGGTTCTCGCAATCTCGCCACTCACCACCGGTGCCGACTTGTTCTCTCCGCCAGTCGTGAACTCACCACCGTCCTCACCGTCTTCAACTCTTCACGTCTGACGCCAGGCATTAAAAAAATAGGGTTAAAAAATTTCGTCTTTCAATCTTTTGTTTCATCTTCGTTTCATCTTTCAATCTTTCTTTCGTTTCATCTTTTTCTGTAATCTTCTTTTCATCTTTCTCTTTAATCTACTTGATATTAAAAAGTTGCGAAATTAGGGTTAAAAATTTCGATTTTGATAATGTTCGACTGTCGGTGCGAATTTTGGATTGTTGGTGATTGTAGAATAGTGCGAATTTGATAATGTTGGACTGTTGGTGATTGTTAAAAATTTCGGTTTTGCAAAGTGCGATTTTTTGGATTGTTGATATGTGTAATTTCGGTTTTGATATGGATGAGATACAATCTGAATTAATAATGCTGAAAATTTGGCAAAAATAAAGAAATAGGCCTCGACCCTTGTAACACCTCAATAATTCTCTCTTTTCTAAAATGCCTTTTAAATATAAATAACAGAGAATTATCAAAGTATTATCGCTCGTGTGATAACGTATCGGCTTATTCAGAATTTTACAGCGGAAAACAATAATAATAAACTTTATAAATAAAACTTAGTAAACCATAAAGTCAACTCCAAACCAACTAACAAAACCAAACCTTAAACCAAATTAAACCAACTATAAAATGTATAATTCAAAAGTACAATGCATAACTACACAAGCTCTCCAAATCCCGATCCCAATGATGCACCATCTTCGAACCTGTTAGATGGACTATGCACTATTGATCCCTAGAGACTGCTCACCAAAATGGGTCATCACAGGATCAATAAGGCAAAGCCATGATCAACACATACAAACAAAGCACGTAATCAGCAGAGCTGAGTGCTGCATAATAATACATAAACATTCCTAACATGATACTAATAAATAATAAACAGGGATAAATGATAACATAACAATCTAACAATCTGCAGACAACTTTTACTGAACTACACTTTAACCATATTTTTAATACTTTAATGGAATAGTCATTGGACCGAGTTGTCTAACTAAAAACCAGCCTTCACCTAGGAAGACGAAATACGGGCGCGACTCCGTATTCCATAGCGACCTGCGATATCAAGGAACCTTTGAATAAAAATAGGAACGGTGATCAATCCAATTCCCTGAAAAAGTCATGGGACGCTCACCATGTACCCCAACTCCTGATTGTCCATCTTCAGACGTGCACCAGTCTAAAGTTTAAAACTATCCACGTTACACTTTACATGATTTACCAATTATTACTTGTTATGACACACAAGCAATACAGATAACATATAATCAAACATTCACAACTTAACTCCTTTTTATCTTAGGATTAAATAAGTGATCATACAACTTACAACCCAAGATTAATTCCTTCTTATTTCACTCCTTATTTGTTGAACCTAGCCAACAACCAACTTACCTTTCATAGGCATAAATTATCAACTTACCAAATAAGGTCCACAGTCCTCATATAGTAGTGAAAATAATAATATAGGAGAACACATGATTCAACTCAATAAATATATTAATCCCACCATGTGAATTAATAAATAACGTTCCCAACCAACATGCTTGCATCAATATTCCATACAACCATGATATTCAACTCATAAATAATTCTTAAAATCAACATGTTCGCACACAGGCATAAAACATGTAAAATCCAATCATAATAGAAATCATATATGAACTCACAAAAGTTCTTATACATGATACTACGTAACTTTTCCTTCCTAAAATCATGATACTACATCAAACAACACATAGGTATGTACGTGCCTTGTGTAGACAAACTGGGATGCCACTTTAACCAACTCAAAAGTCGCCTAGAGAGAATTCTCCGCCTAACACAACCAATAGAATTTATAATCAATCCTCCAAATAAATTCCAGCAACTTGAAAATACTTTAAATCCCCTTTAAGAATATTTAAAAGTTGTTTTTATCATTAAAACCTCAATTACTTATATTACCTAGCATAGTACTACTATACTAGTCATTAAAATCCACAAAACTCCATTACTAACAACCTTTCAAAAATTCCAGCGGCATATAGTTTATTAAAACTCTCTTTAAACGTACTTAAACATGCTTAAATTCATAATTTAAATCAATCTCATAGTTTATAACATGCTATTATGATTTTCCAATCTCTTAAACCCTAAAAATCCATGCTTTGATATTTTAAAATCTACTTTAAACTCAAATATACAAATCTGATTTTTATTTCATCAACATATAAATTATATAACTTAGATTCAATAATAAATCACCAACTTATAACTTTTAAACATAAACTAATTAAAACCAAACCTAAAAATATAATCTTTGAAGAAAACTTGAGGAGGAAGAAAAGAAACAAACCAAAGCAAGAAGAGGAGGGGAGACCGAGCGGTGGCGCAGCGGGCGGCGGCGCGGCGGCAACCCGGCGGCGGCGCAGTGGCGACGGCCGACCGACCGGTGGACGGAAGTCGCACGAAAAAAAGAAAACGAAAGGAGAGAGAGAGAAGGCTGAAATATGTGGGAGGAAGGTGGAGAGAGAAAATAATGTGTGGGTAAAATATTTGGGGTTCAAGGTATTTATATGGGTGTTTCCCTTGTGGGCTTAGAAAGAAGGCCATCGGGCTTTAAATAGAATTTGATGATGAAATCGAATGATGATTGAACTCCTAACATCAATAGAATTAGTATTTGGATTCCTCAAGCCCACTTAAACTCCTTTTTCAAATCCAAATAGATATTTCAAACATTTCAAGTACTTTCAAAGCATGACTTTAATAAATATTTATCTTGAATAAATTATTAAAATAATTCCTTTGACTTTCAAATAGTCAACCTTTGAAATATAAAATCATTAAATGCTTAAATATATTAAAATATAAATAACTATATATTAAAATATACTTATAAAATTTATAAAAATATGGGGGATTACAACCCTCGACCCGGACCCTAGACCCTACAGACCCTAAGGGTCTGGGTCCGGATCCAATTTTCCCAGACCCTTAGGATCCGGGTCCAGTTATGGAGCTGGACCCGACCCTTGCCCATCCCTAACCAGCCCTCACCACAGCCACTTGCAAAACGTCCCTCACCCCCAAAACACCCCGTGAAACACCGCCCAAAGGCGATCCCGCAACCACCATCCTCAGAAATGCAGTCCCCACCTCGCAAAAACACCTTCTTAATGCCGAAATCCCCGCCACACCCTCGAAAACCTAACCCCCGACAACGAAAAGTCAAGGCCACCCCTGCTTGAAAACCTAACCCCCAACAACAAAAACTCAAGGCAACCCCTTCTCGAAAACCTAACCCCCAGCAACAAAAAATCCACCCCTGCCCCGAAAACCACCACCCAGATATTGGGGATGTGAATGGAGGATAGAGAGGGGGTTAGGTTAATTAATGAGGGGGTTGGGTGATTAATGATGGTTTGGTGAGTAAGTGGTCTAAATTTATAATGGCATAGTTGTAATAAAGTGTAAAAAAAATTATCATTTTAAGCTACGTGTTACTTATTGTGACATTTCCATATAATTAAAGTGTCACTTAAAAAGAAACGAAATACATTGCAACAAACTTAAAAATAGATCTCATTAATCTTCAGTTTATACATTGCCTAATCTTGTCAGTACATCACTATAATATACTTCCTCCATTTAGAAATATTTGCACCATTTCATATTTTCACGCTTACCAATGTATGATTTTAAATATTAATATCTTTAATTATCAATAAGAAAAATTATAAAAAGTTGATATTAAAAAATATATATATTAAAACGAATCTAACAAGATCTCATATGACTATGTTTTTCCTAAAATATATATAAATCACTAAAGACAATCAAAGTGTAAGATGTGAATAGTAAATACTATACAAATGGTGCAACTGTTTTTAAACGGAAGAAGTATAAAGTACATTACTTCAATATAGAAGGTACATCGACTAAACCTATAAGACATTGGATCCATATATAATGTATGTTGCTTAAACCTATAAGGCTATAAGTTAAGTCACCTTTGTTTATGAAGAACATAACTTATATATATAAGGTACATTGCTTATTCCTATAAAATATATCACCTTGATTTAACTAGTACATTAGTTAAACACTATAAAGTACATTGCTTTATTTTAGTGTAGCTCCAATGAGTTCAAGTAAAGAGATTGCACCCTTAAGTATCATCTCAACCTAGATTAATATCAAAATTGTGTTTTGCGAGCCAAATTTACATACAAGGGCTGAATATGGGGATAAAAATTCTTACTTTCAAATCCATTTCGGATTTCCTAACCTATTGTAGTACTCCATTTCTTAAATTCAACTAATGCATTCCTCTACTACAACAACTACCTTCATTTAGTTTAAGAATATCATAAATATCCACATATTTTATTTTATTTTATTTTTCATAAAAATATTCACATAATTAAGTTAACTAAAATAGTTTTTTTTTTGTCGTAAGTACATTTATTTTTGCATGAGACAAGGGAGTAATAAACAAAGTATAATTAAAGAAAGTGCTGAAGTAAATACTGAATAGTTCGTACTCTTACCCTAAATGAGTGCAAAGACAAAGAAAAAACCCTAAAAAAAACTATCCCACGTGGCAAAAAAAAATCATATAGAATCCAATATCATAATCTAATCAAATCACAACCCTAAATCTACAAACGGCTCTTAATATCTCATTAGATCCAACGGCCCAAATTGCACCACCACCAAAAAAACTTTGTTGACCCTAAAAAAAAAGACCTATCACATTCTCAATAAGAACGTTGGAAGAAATTTTTTTAATTAAACAACTCTTTCCCACCCAAACACAACACAACCAAAAGTTTTACTTTCTTCTTCCTCCATTTTCACTCTCTCTCTTTCTCTCTCCTCCCTGAAATTAGACCGTTGGAAAATCAAATATTTTAAGTATCATTCACAAAGTCAAAAAAAAAAAAAACAGAGCAATCATCAATGGCAGAAACCATGTTACCAAATCAATTAACCCTTGATCCAAATTCACTAATTCTTTCTCATCATTTTGATCCTTTAAATCCAAGTAAAACCCTTCAATTAATTACTGATCCTTACTTCATGGAAAGAGGATCTAGATACAACGCTTACGCCGAACTCAGAGAATCAAAGCTTCGATCAAAAAGACTCAAATTTGATGAAGATGATCAAATTCTAGAGTTACCCACATCAGAATTTTCTCCACCGAAGAAAACTGTAAGTTTTCAGGGTAATAGTAAAAAACAGGGGTACTCTGTTTTATCTGAATATGAGGAAGATGATCAAATTCTTGAGTTACCCAAATCAGAATTTTCACCGGCGAAGAAGACAGTAAGTTTTCAGGGTAACAGTAAAAAACAGGGATACTCTGTTTTAGGTGAATTTGGGGAAGATAATCGAATTCTAGAGTTACCCAAATCAGAATTTTCGCCGGCGAAGAAGACAGTAAGATTTCAGGGTAACGGTAAAAAACAGGGGTACTCTGTTTTAGGTGAATTTGGGGAAGATGATCGAATTCCAGAGTTACCTAAATCAGAATATTCGCCGGCGAAGAAGACAGTAAGATTTCAGGGTAACAGTAAAAAACAGGGGTACTCTGTTTTAGGTGAATATGAGGAAGATGATCGAATTCCTGATTTACCCAAATCAGAATTTTCACCGGCGAAGAAGACAGTAAGATTTCAGGGGAATTTTCAGGGGAACAGTAAAAAACAGGGGTACTCTGTTTTAGCACAATCAGTGCCTGATTTTTCTTCAACATTAAGGAAAGAGAATAGAAAACCGGCGGAGAATCGGGTTTTAAGAGCTGAGAAGAGCGCAACGCCACCGCCATCGTTGTCGAAGAGAGATAAAATGTATGGAAGTGGGATGAAATTGGGAGGTTTAGGAAGTAAATCTGTGAATTCAGGTGAAAAACAGAGTAGTGGGAAGTTGATGATGATGGGAAGAAAAAGTTATGCTAATATTGAAGAATTGAAGGGATTATCAATTGCAGCATCTAATTCTATTAATGGTGAAAAGAGGGGTGCAAAGAGGGGTGGTAATTTGTTGAGGAAAAGCACTGTTTTTAGTACAAGTACAAGATTTTATTGATTGATTTGGAGTTTCTAAGTTTTTTTTTTCATTACATTCTTTGAATTAGGATTTTTTTTTTCTTTAATTGGGTTTTTTTTGCCACTATTTTTTCTTTCCAATATTTTGTTTCATGGATTATACTGGATTGTTGAGTGTGGAAAGGGCGGAGGAAAAATCATGTACTATTATTATGTATATGCGTGTGATTCATTTTTATTAATACTTCATGATATGAAATTAAATGTGTTAGTTGAGAATACTACTGCATAATTATCATAATGGTGTTTTTATTTTATGGAAAAGTAAGCTAGTGACTCCAAGTTGCCCTCTTGCAACACCACTAATGTAGTAATGTGGCAATTTGAGACCATTAGTAGCATCATGGTTACTGGAGTTTAGAAAAATAGTCGAAAATGTCACATTAGAAGGTTGATGGAATATAGACTTGTTGCCAATTAGTAGGCACAAAAGTTGAAACTTGGTTGATCCATTGGATAGATTATCCACTACTAGCTGGCCTGGTGGCGCAAATATTGATACCAAGCTTTGTATCAAAACTTTGGCGATCATAGTGCTATTTTAATTGTCTAAATTTGCCAAGTTTCAGGCGTTTTGTACAATTGTCAATTTAGAATCAACAATTGCAGTTTGAATCAAAGTTGGCGTCAAGTGAATGTAACTACCTAATTTATTGGGCTCATAATGTAAGCATGTTCATGTATCCAATATGTTGAATTGCTAATTGAAATAAAAGATCGACCATTTACATTCTGATACTGTTTTTGTCTCATTTACTGCTGGTTAGTGGGAATTGAATGAAAAAGATAATTGAATGTAGGCAATTACAATTTATGGAGAAAATTTACTGGCATAATCAGATACAACAACAACTACAACAACAATTAAGCCTTATTCCCAAAGTGATTTGGGGTCGGCTAACATGAATCGTCAACTGAAACCGTTACCAGAGGAGATGGCATCGACAATAGTGATAAAAAGGTTTTTTTTTAAGAATTTTTAAATTTTTTTTTTTTTTTTTTTTTTTTGAAAACAAGGTTTGCACCAACAAGTTTTAAAAGAGGTTTTCAACAAAAGGTTTTAAACAAATAAATGCAGTAATCACACCCCTTCCTCCACATGGATACTGCCCCTCCACCCACTTCTATCCAACGTCATGTTCTCCTCAATCCCAAGTAACCTCATATCACTTTCAATTACCTTCATTCAAGTCATCTTAGGTCTTCCCCTACCCCTTACAATTTGGTTACTCCTCCACTCTTCAATTCTTCTCACCGGTGCATCACCTGATCTCCTTTTCACATGACCAAACCATCTTAACCGATTCTCCCTCATCTTTTCTTCAATGGATGCAACTCCAACTTTTTCCCGGATCACTTCATTTCTTAATCGGTCCTTCCTTGTGTGGCCACACATCCACCGCAACATACGCATCTCCGCCACGTTCATCTTATGAACGTGGCATTGTTTCACCGCCCAACATTCGGTGCCATATAACAAAGCGAGGCCTAATTGCCGTACGGTAGAACTTTCCCTTCAAGCTTTGGGGAATGCTGGGAATCACAAAGGAATCCGGTGGCGCTTTTCCACTTTAACCAACCCGCGTTAATTCTATGAGCCACGTCTCCATCCAGTTCTCCATCCTTTTGGAGAATGGATCCTAGGTAACGGAAGACGTTCGATCCTTGAACCACTTTGCTATCCAAAGTGACCGCCCTCACCTCGCTGCTTGTAACCCCACTGAACCTGCACTCCATATACTCCGTCTTACTTCGCTCAATCTAAAACCCCAGGGCTTCTAATGTATGCCTCCACAATTCCAACTTTCTCTCAATACCTTCCTTTGTCTCATCAATCAACACAATATCATCCGCAAACATCATACACCATGGTATATCATCTTGAATTGACCTCGTTAGTTCGTCCATGACTAGGGCAAAGAGAAAGGGACTAAGTGCGAACCTTGATGCACTCCGATCGTAATAGGAAACTCTTCGTCCTCCCCACCGTAGTCCGCACACTCGTAGTTGCCCCCTCATACATATCCTTGATGATATCTATATATTTTTGTGGAACACCTTTCCTTGCCAACGCCCACCAAAGTATTTCTCTTGGTACTCTATCATATGCCTTCTCCAAATCAATGAAAACCATATGTAGATCCTTCTTCCTATCACGGTAATGTTCCATTGTTTGTCTTAAGAGGTGGATGGCCTCTATAGTCGATATTCCAGGCATAAATCCAAATTGGTTCTACGATATCTTCACATGTTTCCTAAGTCTTTGCTCAATCACCCTTTCCCGAGTTTCATCGTATGACTCATTAGTTTGATTCCTCGGTAGTTGGTACAATCTTGTACATCGCCTTTGTTCTTATACAAAGGAATCAAAGTACTCTTCCTCCATTCTAATGGCATTTTGTTGTGTCTCCAAATCATGTTGAAGAATGTTGTCGGCCATTCGATTCCTCTCCCCCTAAACACCTCCAAACTTCGATAGGTATGCCATCGGCCCCGTAGCTTTCTTCAATCCCATCTTTTTTAATCTTCGCAACGACTTCTCCCTTTTGAATCCTCCTCATAAACTCTCGATTTAACATACTTGGCGTAATGTGTACATCCCCAATGTCTTGTGCCTTATCACCGTTGAACAAGGTATCAAAGTACGACCTCCATCTATCCTTTATCTCCTCATCCTCCACAAGCACTCTTTGGTCCACACCCTTGACACATTTTACCTTTCTTATGTCTCTTGTCTTCTTGTCCCTCATACGCGCAATTCTATAAATGTCTTTTTCACCTCTCGTCGTATCCAATCTTGCATAAAGCTCTTTGTTTACTGTGCTTTAGCTTCCCGTCTTGCCTTCTTGGCTTCTTTTCTAGCCTCTTTGTACTTCTCATAGTTCACATCGTTGCTATCTTTTCCCAAAAGTTTATAACTTTCTCGTTTGTTTTTTATCGCTTGTCTCACCTCCTCGTTCCACCAAGATGTGTCCTTACTTGATGGTACGGTTCCTTTAGATTCTCCAATGGCCTCTTTCGCCACTTCCTTTATACCAAGTTCTAGCTTTGTCCATGTCGAATCTACATCCATGTCCGTGTTACAAGACCAAATATCTTTACTAGTCATCTTAGCTAAGAAGTTCTCTTTGTGCTCCCCTTGGAGCTTCCACCACTTGATTCGCGGCTCCACATTGGGTTTTCGCTTTCTTAAAGACTCCCTACCCCGAAAATCAAGCACGACTAGTCTATGTTGGGTGGTCGCGCTCTCACTGGTATCACCTTAGGTTTGTATAACTCTTCCGCCAATCATTCCTTACTAAAAAGAGGTCAATCTGACTCGCGTTACTTCCACTCCTATACGTCACAAGGTGAGATTCTCTTTTCTCAAACCAAGTGTTCATAATACTAAGACCATAGGCTAATGCGAAATCCAAGATACCACTTCCAAACTTCATTTCTCTCCCCATACCCAAAACCTCCATGAATGCTCTCAAAGCCAACTCGACTAGTGCCCACATGTCCGTTGAGATCCCCACCAATGATCAATTTTTCATTAATAGGCACTCGTTGCACAACCTCCTCCAAATCCTCCCAAAATTGTTGTTTAATTAATGCTTCTAATCCTACTTGCGGCGCATATGCGCTTATGATAGTCACCGCCTTACTCCCTAATACTAGCTCGATACTCATAATGCGGTCACTCTTCCTCGAAACTTCCACCACATCATCAATATATTCCTTATCAATAATGATCTACTCCATTCCTACACTTATCCTTTCAGGATCTCCAAAGCTTATAACCCCATGGGGCTAGTTCTCTTGCTTTTTCACCAACCCACTTAGTCTCTTGAAGGCACATTATGTGAATCTTTCGCCTCCTCATAACCTCCACCACCTCCGCCGATCTTCCCGTCAAAGAGCCTATGTTCCATGTTCCAAAGCGCAACCTACTACCCCTACCACTACCCTGGACTAGCTTCTTTACCCGCACCCGTCCCTGATGCGGGAACCCTTGCATATTTGACACCACCCCCGGGCACCGGGATGGCGCGCCGCTTCCGGGCGACGACCTAGCAACCCTTGCATACTTATCACTACACCCGGGTCTATGAAGTGCAGCGCGTCGCTGAGTAGGGGACGCCCCCACGTTTTTCATTTGTCGATTCATGTCATGATATAGGACTATGTTTTATGCTGGCCGCCCCAAACCTACCGCAACTCTCCTCCTTTATCCGGGCTTGAGACCGGCAGTGAATGTCACACAGACACTCACAGGCGGAGTTTACTGGCATAATCAGATACCTGAAGAAAATTACATTCATCTCAATTCCCAGTACATTCAGTACAACTGAACCTAGTTAAAGAAAAAATTACTTTTACTACATACTGCAGTCTAATGAAATCAATACCTATGTGAAAATTAAAGTTACCCAGTTACTCCCCAACGTACCAATTTCATTTGTACAAAACCTTATAACAGGGGGAGACTCATAGTTATCAGTTATCACAAAACCAGCTGCATTAGGGGAGTAAGATCAGTAGATGCTTAGCCAGACCCACAAAAGTCCATCACAATTTCATCAACCAAAACCTGAACAATGTCCTGACTGATCACGGCACCAGTTTCAAATCCTTCGATCTCAAAATCGGTCCATTTACCCAATGAAGTACTCATTTCCCTCTCTATTATCATGTCCGGTGTATTCCCAGCAAAACTAATCCATTTCCTAACTTCTTCATCAAACATTTTTATCAAAACTTCTGCGTTGATGCTCTTTGGTAGCCTACTCCATGCCCTGAATCCAGAATCAGCGTACCGAGTGTATTTTACATCGAGACACTCAACAAGACAGTCGAGCAGAAATTTTCTTAATGGATTTTCCTCTTTTCTCACCTCGATACCAATAATGATGCTGTTCTTCCATGCTGCAATGACAAGGGATTCTAGTTCTTCTAGAAATGGGCCTACGAGAAAATCCAGAATTCTTGATGAACTATGTAGAGCATTGCCAAACAAGAGCTCCGCATTCATAACAATCTCCTGTACATAGTCAAGCTTGGTTGCAGTTAATCTGGAATGAACACGATTGACATTCTGTAGTATAGCTGAGGTGTGTTTAACAAGATCAGTCACCACCATAACACCACAGCCACGGGGCTTGTTCGTCGAGGATGCAGAATCCAAAAGATCGGAATCAGTAGAAGTCACCTGTTTCACTGTATCACAAATTAAATCCATAGAGTCAGATTGCAGGACATCTAATGTCTATTTTATCTGAATGATATAAGGCAGGTTCAAACTTTTGTCTGGCATCATTTACCTGAGTTATCATCAAAGCTGCTCGAAATGCAGCTATCATTTGAAAATGAGGCATCAAGAACACATCCTGGGCTGAAATGGTCAACTTCACGAGAAAATCCATCCGAAGATTTTTTGGTACTCATCTTGGCCTGTGGAAAATAACGAAGACCGATTGTTAAAACATGGAAATGCATCGAATAGATCAAATCTTATAAGGCTACAAAACTCGTTCACGTAAACTATAATCAGGCCTGGGTCCAATAGCAAGCTGAAAATGCCAAAACCCATATATTACACTTAAGACAGCAAACAAAAAGCAGGAGAGAATGTGCCAATGCCACAAGATTTGATCAACTGCCAAGGCCATGCCTAAGCTTTCTTTTATTAATGTATGACAAAAAAAATATTAACATATTACACTAAAGAGGGGGGGGACATCTGTCCTGCAGACAAAGACCGAGATGATCATGCTCTCATAGTCAACAATGATCATAATGGTGATGGTTCAGCCACAAGTTATGATATTACTTGTGGTTGTGGATAGTTTATAATCTCCATCTAGTAACACATTTTTTTGTGATAGTTCATGTCAAACTTTTTCCTTTGAATTTTCAATTTATAATATCTCCTGTCCTTGATCTATGAGATTTTCATGGAACTAGATGAAAGGTACATCATACAGCTGCTATATGACCACATAAGCCATTCTCCTTATTATAGTAGGTCTACAAGAGAAACCAAATGTTAAGGTCCAGCATCCAAAGTTTTTGCATGTTTGGAAGACCAAAAGAAGTATGCAGACTTCTAGAAAGCATCTTAAACTTCCAATATAGATAAATCACATATCAAACTTCACTGACTTTATGCAAAAAGCAAACAAAAAGATCATAATAGTAAAGAACAAACTTAAGGCTCCGAAAGATAGCCAGGATTTGATTATTTTGCATCACTCCATGGATTATATTGATTTTTGTACTAAAATGTCTAGAACCATTTTGCAAAAAACAAAACCAATTACACAACTGACCTGAGAAACAATATCCGCAACTTCGCTATCACATTGTGAATCTATCGTGCCAGTTCCATGCGATCCGTTTTCACTTGAAACTGCTCTCTCAACTGTCAAGGCAGATATTAGTTCCTGAAGAATTGAAGCAGTCGTTCTTGCTGACGGCATGAAACCTGCTGCTGCTTCATTTTCTACCTGGTTTGAAAGTTCCTTCAACTTTTGCTCCAATAGAGCACCTAAAGCATCTCCATTCATCTGCAAATAGTCCTGGGAAGGTTTTTTCACACGGTTTTCTTCTGTTGTCATTTTATGCTCTACATTTTCATCGGAAGTTGTCCCTTTATTTGACTTCACTGGGGAGCTGAAGGTGAAAGAAACAATATCAGTATTTCTATTTCCTCTTTGATTAGCAGTCCTGCTTCTGAGGCAAGTTTGATTCGCAGGGGAGGAACGGGATCTTGTCCCATTTCCTGTTACTATATTGACCCTATTACTTCTCTGCTTTTCGAGTAATGGACTTGCAGAACATGCATCGTCAGCTTGCCTAATAGCATTAGGAGTCCTCCGTTTCCTAACTGGACTTCTTTGTGCTGCTAGGGAGTCATCTTTTCCTATAAAAAGTCTTCTATCTGCCTCAATACTACTATTTAATTTGCTAGGAACTCTAGGCCGGTTCCTGCTCATATTTCTGTTGAGGGTGATGAAATCCTTTGATACACTAGCCGGATTGACAGCCGATGAACCTCTTCTTCCCTGTGTACTTGTCAATTTAGACTTAGGTGGAACTCTATCTCCAGGTAACATCTGGCCATGCCTTTGGGTCCTATTCCTGAAAGCAGTAGAAGGTGATGCCCCCTTCTGAGAGGTGAACATCCTGCTTATTGGGATATCTTCATGACATTGAGTCTGATGCATCCTGTTCCTGGCTGTTTCATTTTTGATAGGTGATCTATCATCCACTGGCTGAGTGGTTAAACGTTCAGATGGATACCTCGTTTTCAAAAGAACCACATCGTTTTCATTCTCCAGATATACAGCTGTTCTTGCCCGACTTTCTTCTATTCCATGAAAGAAAATCTCCCTCGAGATAGAGGCAGGCAAATCGACATCCCTAGATTTTTCTTCATCATCATATCTCTCATTTAAATGCTCCAAAAAGTTGCCACAACTTCGACAAGCAGCTTGTGCATTCAAAATCTCATTTTCCAAATCCACATCCCCTCTCACCTCATTCATCCCCCTGTCCTTCCACGGCTGCTGCACCGTCGAGTTTGAATAAGTAAGACTACTCCTAGCACGGTTCGTTGCCTGTATCCCAGGTTCCAAAATCCTAGCAGCAACATCAATCAACCTAGAAGTATTTCTCCCCACTTTAGGACTCTTCACTGGAGAAGCAAGCTTAGGGTGGTGATGATTATGATGATACTTCCTCGACCTCGACAAAACATTCTTAATCTGCAAAGCCTCAGCTCCAAACCTAGTAACCGGCTTCCTATCCAATACCCCCGTCCTCTGAATCTTCTGTGGTCTCACATTCCCTTTCTCTGGACTCAAACTTAACTCCTCCTTCGCCAATCCGTTATTAGTCCCGCCGCCAAATTTCTCTCCTTTAACCTTACAATCCTCCTTAGAAGAATTCTTGTTGAACTTATCTTGTTCTGCAACACAAAGAGGCATAGCTTCCAAACCCATTAACCTAGCAACCAACCCTGGAGCTTGCATTTCATGTTTCTTAATCTCTGAACCCCCATTTTTCTTCATTTTACTTGAAAACCCACCATTATTATTACTCTCATCAGCAATCTACAATTTTGCAAAAAAGTAAATTCACCCCAACAAAAATCAGTTATTCTTTGCAATTTCTGCACAAAAATGCTGACCACATTGACAATTCTTTTTTTAACCTTCATAAAGTTTTTTCCTCTTTTTCTTTACTTTTTCACAATTAAACAGTTGAAAGATTAAACATTTAATACCAAATTAGACATCAGAATCATACCAATAAATGCTTAGTAAGTGGCAATTTCTCCTCTGCATTAAATTTCTTCGAGACTTTAGTACGAACTGACATAATAAACATCATCAATCAGTAAATTATTCACATAAAAATCATCAAATAAAGAAAATAAAAATAAAAATTTATACCAGGAGGAAGAAGCTTCTTCGGGAAGAATTTCTTCTTAGCAAACCTTCGATTCCAATCAAAAAGCTGGAAAAAAATTCCAACACAACCACCTGGTCTTTGAATGTGCGCTTTTTTCTCCGTTATCGCCAAACTTGACGATAATCTAGCTGATGAATCACTCATTTTTTTTCAATCTTCCACAAAAATTTCTTCCGAAAAATCAAAATCAGTAAAGTGAAAAATCATGAAACCCTAATTTTTTCTGCAAATATTGATAGCAGTACAGTAAGGATATCTTGTAAACTTGAATCTCCATTTTTAGCGTAAAAATTGCAACTTTTTAGAGAGAGAAAATGTAACTTTATAGATAGAGATAAAACAAAAAGAAGATTCAAAAAAAGTTGTAATGAGTGAATAATTACAAGTAAGAAAAGAACGAAGTAATAATTCTCTCTCTTAGGAAGTGTGATTGTCAGAGATTTGAGCTCACATCGCAATCACATTGAAGGAATTTTGTAGTTTATTTTCAGAAATCTGGAAAACAACAAATCAAAGCAAGAAAAAAGGGGGATAAAAAGAAAAGATTCATGAAAAGAAGAGAGAATATGATCAGATTTGATAAAACAAACTAACAATAATATCGGATTGATTAACAATGCGCAAAACCCTAAAAAAATGAAGAATTGATCGGAAGAATAGAAAAAAGAGGAATTAATTTAGCAGGTCTGATATACTCTCTGCAAAAACAGGGGAAAAAGAAAATAAAGAAAGGAGTATTTTTGGGGGGAATCTTTATTTTAGTTTAATGTTAATGTTTGTGTAAATGAAAATAGTGTTGTGTATTTGTTCATGGGATTCCAGTGAGGAGAGAGAAAGAGAGAGTTCACAGGTGAGAGTAGTGCAGAGTGGTCACTGGAAGAAGTAAGAAAAGATGGTGATATGTGAGTAAGAATATGAGTGAGACAAATGGGAAGGAATGAGGATGAGGAGCGTGTTATGTTTATTAGTAGTAACATATTTGACCTACTAATCATTTTTAAGAGAGTGACTATGTTTGTTTTGTACTTTTCACCTGTAATGATGTAGTCGATATTTGATTTCAGATTATCAATATAGGTCGTATTCTGAACCTTTTAATCTAATTTGGATTTGTTGGACTTTTTTTTTTTGAAAGAGAAATTTCATTAAATGAAGGCCAAACGGCATCTACAATAAGTATTAAAGAAAAACAAGATATAATCACACAAGATCAAATCAAATTCGTCTTCGAAGAAACTACAATGAACCGGATCGAAGAATACAACTGTGCTTTCTCAGATTCTTTGAATCACGCAACTATTGATGGGGGTCTTCATCATTCCGACATAGTTTGGGAAGAAAATTCTCGATTTAACTAGGGTTGACCGCATCCGAATTTCCAATACTTCGATGTTGATGGTCTTGAACTTCAACCAATAGGAACAATCTCTCATACCAATTTTTAAACTTCCACGTGGGAAGAGACTAAAACTAAACTCCAAACTCCCATAAGAGGAGAGAAAGAACCCAAAAATTGGGTAGAAAACTCTCAAAAAGAGAGAGAATGGAATATTATTAATAACAAAAACAATAAAAACTAGAAGAAAAAAGAAGAATTGGGGGCTTACCACCATCGAAAGGATGGTGGTAGCCCCAAACTAGAAGAAAAAATTAGGGTTTTTTTTGGAGGAAGAGGAGAGAGGGGAGAGGAGGAGGCTAGTAATAACTCGACACATTGGATTTGTTGGACTTTATCTAAATTTAGTGTAGCTTATTTTGTTAATGTGTCAAACCTTCTTTTGTTGAATAGAATTTATTTGTTCTAATTTAATCTTATTTGAACTTATGTTAACTTGTCTTGACTTTATTTTTTTCGTTTCTTATAATGACTAGAAATAATTGAGTTTAACAGAACAGGGCATAGTCTTTTTTTTGTTAAAGGTCATCAACCTTGCCTTTTTTTGGTTAAAGGTGCGTTCATTTCACTCTAAGAAATGATTTCCAGGCTTAACTAGATCTTATCAAAGGCTGGTCGGTTTCGATCAAATGTATGCATAAGGTAATAAGTATTAAGATTGGTCAGATTGAGTTGGATCTAATAAGTTTAGATGAAGAGTAATCGCCTTAATAGTTCTACATTCTCCGTTTTTATCCTATTTTTCGTAATTTTAAAAACAGTGTTATATATTATTTTATTAGATTTGTCTCAACATATATTTAAAAATTATGTTGAGCTATTCGGAATTTTTACTTATTGATGATCAAAAGTTTACAAAGTTCAACATTAGCAAACTCAAGTTGTACAAATTGAAGGTGTGTTTGGTTCAAATTACAATGCGAAAATGGAATGGAAACAAGTAGATTAAGATTACTATTTCTCTTATGTAACATATCTAGTTATCGTCGGGATTAGAGCGATAAGAAATTGACAGAGTCAGATACACCTTAGAAATGGTCACCCAACAAAGCATAATGAACCAAACACCTTGCGATGGAGTGGGCATTTCATTCTCATTTTAGACTCCTATAAATCACTCAACCAAACAGGCACTATGAAGAAATAAAAGTATTTAATTGTTTACCAAACGTTTTAATCCCCTCTATCTCTATTAATTCATCCTATTTTGACTTCATTTTTATCTCTTAAAAAGATTTCAAATAAAAAGAACAGAGGGAGTAGAATTTATCTGAAGGTAATTATTATAAACTTATTATTTTCTAAAATGGATTATAATAAATTAAACAAAATCCAATCATAGATTTGAATCTTCTACAATTTTGAAATTTAGAATAAGGTCTTGTCCATCACTATACTATGCATTTAATAGGAAAAAAGAAACTGAAATACTAAAATCCAAACTTTAAATTTAGATAAAACAAATACTAGAAGGAAATACTAGACCCTAGACCAAAGTAGTAGAGGTGTGCAGGATAAGAAGAGAGAGAGAAAAAAAAGTGTCATCCAAGGCGCGCATGGAAGAATACGCTCCAAAGTCCAAACTGTGGGAACGATGTCGATGACGCTTATAAAAAGGTTCGATGACATAATATTTTATACTTTCTGCTAAGTTGCGCCGCTGATGTACTGTTCTCTATTCTAATCGCATAAATGATAAATCAATAGATAAAATAATATGACACGTGGGGTCGATAGTGACGTGTCACTAGTACAGATAGCGCGTGAGTTTAAGTGAGAGTGAGGATGTTTTTGTTAGAAGGGCACGTGAGTTGTCACACGAGCCGGCACGTATATAACAAATCAAGGAACGATGTTTCGATTGTCGGTTTTAAAGTTTGGACCTCAATAAATAAAGTAATTTTTTTTTTAAAGAGAAATTTCATTAATTGAAGGTCAAACGACATCTACAATAGGTATTAAAGAAAAACAAGATACAATTAAACAAGGTTAAATCAAGTTCGTTTCAAGAAACTAGATGAACCGAATCGAATACAATAGCAATTTCCTCAGATTCTTGAATCAGCTATTGATGAGGAAGTCTCATCATTCCGATATAGTTTGAAGAACATTCTCGATCGAGTCATGTTGAACGCATTCGGATTCCAATACCTTCATGTTGAGTCTCGAACTTCAACTAATGGAATAATTTCTCATACCTAAAAACAAAAAACCATACTCACAACTCCCATTCAGGAGAAGGAGATTTCCAAAATAAAAACTAAAAACCCCATAAGGGGGTTTGAAAAAACTTCATAAAGAAAGACTAATTTATTAAACAAAACTAGAAAATGAACTAAAAACTGAAAATAAAAGGGGAAAAGGGGAGGGGAGACTAATTCATCCATGACAGCCCCTAACTGATGAAGAAGGGTAGGGGAGGCTAGGATTTGAGAGAGAAAGAGAGAGGGGTAGGTATTTTAATGCCTAAATCTGGTTGACATAAATAAAGTAATTAATAATGACGTAGTTTGGCATACAGTTAATTAAAACACATCATTATTAAACATAGCTGAGGTTTTATTTATTATAGTACCTAATAAATAATAATGATAATATATACCACGAACCATGCTAATTGCTTACATTATAACAATAATACTTCCTAGTATGGAGACTTGGATAGTTGGAGACCAGAGTTGTTAACCTAGCATGAACCATGAAGTAACTCTTTAATCATCACCAAAAAAAAAATGTATCTCTTTAATCAAGGACTAATGTTATTGGTCTGTTTTATTTATATTATATTTTTAGTTCTTATAAGAAAAAAGAAGTTCATATATGGTATAAAGAGTATTAAGTTTAGATAAGACCAGTTTAACAAAAATAAAGTTTGAAACACTCACAAAATAAAGTTTAATAGTTCAAATAAGTTGAAAAGAACGAACCTTATGTATGATTTACTTATACTATTAAGGCTCTGTTCTTTATGACTCATTTTCAGTTAAGTTAAGTTAAGTTCAGTTAGTTTCCCCTCACAGTTTTCATTTAGTTTAGTTCAGTTCAGCCCAATTCAGTCCAAAAGAACAGGGCCCTAGTACTCGTTCGTTTGATTCAACTTATTTTGTTTTATCTTATCTGAACTTATCTTATCTTATCTTATCTTATCTTATAATATTTTTTCTGAAATGAGTGAAGATAAGATTTATAGTATGGAATGAGTCAATCATCCACTTTGGTATCTTATTGAACAAAAATGGTGATATTGTTCCTCCATTGATCAAGAATTTCGATTTTTGAAAAGTATCATGATCATCCAATAAGAATCATTATCTTATCTTATCTTATCTGAAATAAGTTGAACATAATATAGCCTAATAAAACAAGGGTTTGTGATTCTTCAGGATAGAGGATTTTCCTTATTTTTTGTCCCCACTTTAAAAATTAAAAGGATTGAATTGTAAATTGGACTTTGAAGAGTTCAAGATTTCAAAAAAATGTCTGGACTTAAAGTTGGTTTTAATCATTTTATTTTGAATTTTTATTAACTTTTTTTTTTTTAATTTAAACTTATCTTAACTTATTAAATAAATTTTATATAGTGTTAGGACTTATTAAAGTTTAACTTAACTTTTCAAAACATAAATGAATATAGGATTGTTTTTGAGACAAAAGGGGGTCAAGTTTCATAGGCCCATGCTTATATCTTTTGGTTCCTTCACGTGATAAAGGAATTTTGTTTGCCTTATGTTAAGTATTTAAGCGGATACAAGGTCAGGCCCGCTAAATTTATAAATGGCAGCCCAAAAATCTTCCGACCAACTGATTCAGCATAGAAAGCTGATTTATATTCGATAAAGTTGTGAAGCCAATTCATTTAGATTTTTCGATCCAAATTTAGGCCCGTTCTTTTAGATTGAGAGAAACTAAAATGAACTGAACTGAAAATAAATCCAAAATAACAGGGCTAATTGCACCACATATTGAAGTCGAAGCCACCACTTTGAACAAAGATGCCCGAGTATGTCCACCAATGATCAAAAAATATATAACATCTCTCTCTTAATAATTTTTTCTCTTATTTTATAAAAGTTGATCATGCCTCATGACCTATTTTGACAAATGCATTCCACTCACGGCTAATAAAATAGCATAATCCCAAAAATAAAAATTCAAATAATATAAAGAGAAAATAAATAATTTTAGAAGTGTGTTAAAAAATATCAAAATGGATGGCTATTTATAGATCTCAAAAATTATGACCTTTGATAATTTTTTTGTTTTAGTTTATTTTGTAGTTTTAAAGATATTTTTATTTTCAAATTTCGAATTATACATTGCGCATGTGATCCCATGTTTATTTGTTATATGACTTGTTCCATGACTCGGATCATTTGATGATCTGATTTGCACTTTGTCAGGGAATGACCCAAAATAAGTCACCTAAAAATCATAAGTGGAAGCCTATGTATTTTTAGATCACCCTCCATGATATATTTGCATGATTCAAAAAACCATGAGTGGCAATGCTCTTATACACCGTAAGTTGGGAAGTGAATAATATCGAGCTATACGCGGCAAATGCAAGACATGTAACAAACCCATGTATCATTTGGGCAGATCACTAGTTGTAATTAAAATATGATTTTTCTATAAAGTACCCCGGTATTTTAGTGGTTTCCACCATCAATGATCTTGTCTTCCAAGTTGTACCCTTGCATCATTTATTTGGTCTATGTTGTACCTCTGTATTAAAGTCAACGTCAAGTTTTTCACTTATTTTCTAATTTTTAGTTCTTTAGAATTACATTAGGAGAAATTTTCTAACAAATAGAACAGATTGAAATTTCAAGAGTACATATTGGAATGAAAAAAAAATTGGGATACAACATAGAAAATGCTAAATTATAAGGGTACCATGTAGGCAAACCCTGTAAAGTAAAAGCAGCTAAAGTTGAT
This sequence comes from Beta corolliflora, assembly GCA_947648045.1. Lineage (NCBI taxonomy): Eukaryota > Viridiplantae > Streptophyta > Magnoliopsida > Caryophyllales > Amaranthaceae > Beta > Beta corolliflora. The sequence continues at coordinate 497,708 of CANSZD010003548.1, forward strand.
TTTTCTTCTTGAATACATTTAGTATTCATGCTTAGGCAAATTATATATGTAGTAGTGAAAAAATAAAGTCATAGTAAGTTGATAAATAGTGTCAATTTACTCAATGTAACACTTATTTAGGAACGGAGGAAGTAATATACTTCCTCTATTTTTTTAAGTGCAATCCTTTGACTTTTGCAATATTCACACACCTCACTTTGACCATTATTTTTTACTAATATATAAAAAAAAAATGATCATATAAAATATTGTTGGATTTGTTTCAATGAATATTTTCATAATATCAACTTTTTATAACTTTTACAAATATATATTTAGAGATACTAATAGTCAAAGTTGTGTGTTGGCAAGCGTAAACGTCAAATTGTTGCACTTATTTGGAAACGGATGCTAATATATATGTTCAGGAATGATAAATTCAAATTGAATCGGATAGGCCAAATTTGGGTAAAGAAAATGCTCCCTTAGTTCTAAGGCTAAATCTATAAACCCCTTGTATTCATTCAGCATAAATGTCAAATTCCTTTATAAAGGACTGCATTAAATTACTTCTTATTTAATTTATTAAATTTTATTGGAAAAATCCAACATTCCTCAAATATTATGTCCTATAATATCTGGACTATTAGACATTTTCTTTCAAACAAAAAAATTCTATTTTTTTCCATTAGAGATACATTTTTTCTTATGCAAAGCAAGGATTAAATAAAAGTTAAGAAAGTTTAGTATAGCCTAAGGAGGTTTCCCCCATGAGAGAATTCAAAACTAACCCGTGGGGTTTAGCTAAAATATTACAAATATTAATGGGGTTAGCTAAAATATTAAAAACATTCACTAATACCTTTTCTTTTAGGAAAAACGGACGGAAATTTTATTAAGCTAAATCAAGTCCCACCAAAGTAGAGATACTTTGAGGGAAAGTGTCTAATCATACAGTCTCATTAGTTAAGACACAATCCTATCAAGCTAACAAATGAGCTACAATATTATCCGCCTTCTTACTATGAGAAATAGAGAAATTAAAGAACTAAAACATTCTACCATTCTACAAATGTCATGAAAGAAAAAGAACACCACTATATGTACATTTAAAAAATTAAAAAAAAAATAATAAAAAAAAAAAAATAAAAAAAAAAAAAAAAAAAAGAAAAGCCAAACATTCCACTATATGCTATATTTTTCCTATGCTTACTATAAACAACTAAACAAGCACACCGGTGACTGGTCCAAGGCTCCAAGCTACAGCAAAGTTTTGTTGGCATGAATTTCTTCGACCATTCTCTCTTGTCGTGGAAGTCATGTTCTTACAACGTGTTTTCCTTTCTTTCTCTATCTTTATGCATTCATTTCACATTCATACTCTCCTTTTTCTCTCTGCTTTTCTTTTCTTCCTTTTTTGAAAAAAAAGCTATGTGAGTTGTACTATTTGAGAAAGAAATTCTTAATTACTATTGGTATAAACTATAAATTACAGAATTTGGTGTGTTTTAAAATTATACATTAAAACAAATTTAGCATAATGGTGTTCAATAATAGAAGTACTTTTTAAAGATTTTCTCATATATTAATGAATATACTATGATTAAAATTTGGTTACCATCAAAGATTCCAATCTTGAAAAAGAAAAGGCTAATGGAGATTTGGAGTATAATTGTTAGAATTTCTTCCCCCCTTAATAAACATGCTTTTGGTTCTTAATACCATTTAAGCAACCAGCTTCGGATAGGCCGTGAAGACGTAAAGTGATTTCTCTACTAAGGCGCATTATCTTCGGCATAAAAAAACAACGAATCGACCCAACTAAATTATAACTAATTAATAGTAATGATAATAATTGAGGAACCGGGCCGGCCGAAACGAACCAAGCCGAAAATAAGCTGGGGGAGAAGAGACCCTAAATTGCTAATGGAGTTTGAAATTTATTCTTTGGAATAATCACTAACCGAGTTAGGAGTTTGGTTCGAATAAACGAAGTCACAAAGTCCCAACCTTTCCTCACATTACAATTAACATTTTTAAAAAAAAAACTATAAGTCAAAGATGCTAAATGATTTAGAAATATTGTAAAATATTAATTCATCGTTAACGTTTTTGTCTAGACAATTTTTCAAAAGTTCTTTTTACGATTCTATGTGGATGTTATCATTAAAAAATGAGTTTAAAATGACGTAACATAAAATGAAACTACATTTTTTTTAATTTTATTAAATCATATATTTCCTCCGTTTCTTAGGTGTTGTTTGATTGACATTGTTTAACATACGAAATTAGAATTTCTAGGAATTGGAATTTTTAGTGTTGTTTGGTTGACAAATTCATGGGAAGTAGAAATTCCTAGGAAGTTCCACTTTCCACAAATGGGGGAAATTACTTACTTAGGGGGGACCCAGGTAAGTGGAAATTCCAATGGGAATTTTCATTTCCCATGAATTACCAAACAACATTTAGCAGTTCTTAGGAAATACAATTACATAGGAAGATAATTTTACTAGGAATTTGCACTCCCTACATTCAACCAAACGAGCACTTGCAACATTTGTACAGTAACCACTATTCACCTACCAACCTTATGCCATATTCTCTTACAATATATATGAAAAATTATAGTCAAGTGTGATCTTATTTGATTCGTCTTGATACATATTTTCATAATTTCACTTGTACATACTTAAAAATATTAAAGAACAAAGGAGTTTCTAAATATATTAGAATAATTAGATAGCGTTTAGCCATGTAGGCAGAAAATATTGCAAGTATTAAGAGGTAACATATAAGCATATAATCATGTGAGATTTATTAAAATTCCACCAATGGTATATTAATTCTTTGCTTAATATGTACTAAATTTATGCAATTTTGCTTTGTCCGCAATTTGTAAATGTACGTAGAATTAATATGATTGGGGTTGACTTTTAGTGTTCAGAGGATTGCTTTGCTTCAGAGTTTCTGACCGACCTTGGCAACCTCACTCTGTACACTGTCATGTGATAAGCTTTTAGAGGAGTATATTTTGTCCTCCCCAAAATATTCCTCTTATATACTCCTAGTCAACTACTCTTTTGGGGTATCCTTTCTTTTCTCCTTTTCACTTTAATTAATTTAATCATAATTTTTTTATTTCATTTATATAATATCTCTATTATATAAGTGAAGGGGGGAGGAAGATGGTGTCCCCTTACAAAAAGTCTGATATACCCTTAATGAATTTAAATTACCATATATATTAAATAATCTTTTTTTTTCCTACTTGCCATATATATTGAACAAGTTAATATTGGAAATGAATTTGAAATTCCAATTAAATATTAAATTAGGGAGAATGTTTTCTCTTCTTGCATATGTGTGAAAAACTCTAATCAAAAATTAAATTTACAATATAACTTAATTGACACAATCAGAAGAAAAAAATAAAAACTTGAATTTCATATTAATAATTATACTAATAAAAATTCTAAAACCTAAATGTTGATTATTATTCGGTAAACTCTATTATATAAATCAAACTCTTCCACTTTATTAATATTAACGATTGAGCGCGATACCAAATTCTTACTTTATATGAAGAAGCTTTGCTTTATATTTTTTTCTCAATCTATATTTGAATAATGATGAACAAATAACTAAAAAAACCAAGAAAACATTGATTTAAGAAAAATATAAAAAAAATAAAAAATATTACAAATGTCGTTTGAATCAAAAAATTTGTAACTTGATTAATAACTAATTGGAAAAAAGCGTTAATATAATGCGCATAGCGTCAAAAATGCTAGTAGAGGAATAATGGTAGGTGTTTTAAGACTGATTTGAAGAGAATATTAATTGGATTTGCTCAATTTTTTTTTCCTCAATAAGGAGGTATATACATATTGTCGAAGGATGAATAAAATGTTTTCAAGGAAATTTTTTGAAGAGAGTTTGATGCCTATGCTTTTCGTTAAAAATTTCCTTTTAAAACATGTCTAAAAAAAGGAGTGCCTTTTAATTTCTCGTTCACACCAAATATTAGAAAATAAAGTAAATAGAAAAATAATTTTATTTCCATTCACTTATTTTTCCTAAACTTTGTAAAACAATAGGTGTTTCTCAAGAGATTAGATGAATTCGCAAAAATAATTTTTTATCCCAGGTTATCTTGAATCAGGATATATAATTTTATGCAAAATAAACGTTATACTTTATATAGAGGAAATGTAAATCGACCTTCATAATGTCAACAATTAAAATTTAGCTTTTAGTTCTTTTTGTACGAGCGGACCATTGTGCTTCATGCAAGCAACAATATAGCAAGAATTTGATAAAAGAAATGAAACCAAATAAATTTACTTGACTAACATGGTTTGCCAAGGCGTATGTCTACAAGGTTCATTAACTAATAAAGGTACCTAGCACGCGCGCGCGCACACACACAACTAATAGAGGTACCTTATGAAACCAATAAAATGAATCCTGAGTGGTAAATACTTCACAAAATAGAAGAATAACTTATTAAGTGGGAACTTTAGAAAAGAAAATAACAATAAAGTTCTTAAGTCGAAATAATGCAAGCAACAAAATACAGGGAATTAGGTACAGAAACTAGAGCTAATTAATCATATGCCAATCGAACTGAGTCTGATTAAACCTAATTTGTAAAGGAGCTGAAAGCCTTAAATTAAAGGAAGTGGAACTAAAAGAAACCACACTTTAATGAATTTGACAGACTTAGAGGCTAAATAGCTCAAAAACCAAAAAGTGACCACCACAATATAAAAGGAACGACATAGTAGACAATCAACTTCACTCAACAGTGGAGCTACACCTAGTTGATCGCAACCTTTCAACATAACAAGCTTCACCTAGTTCATCTCTTCATAGCCTCGACAATAGCCTCGACAAAAACAGTTACATTTTGGTAGGTAACATAAGTAGTGCTTATCATGCTCACCCTCTACAACAACTTTCCTTGAAAGGTTTATCTCTTTAGAATCACACAAATTCCAAGTCATTTGGCTTCGACCCAAGTTTATAACCTTTGTTGTATCATTCTCTAACTTCTCATTTGTGAATCGAGATCCTGATTGAAAGGCATAGGCCATAGGTTTGCGATATTTTTTCTAAAGATATCCAACCATAATCGAATAAAGGGCATTTATCCTATGCCACATAAAACTGATACTTCCTCCATTCTTAAATAAGTGAAACACTCCCTTCTCTTATGTGAGAGCTTATTGACAGAAGTGTTTAACTTATTTCAGAACGGAGGAAGTATGAAAAGGACCTCATCGACTGATTGATAAGAAAAAATATTTTTTTGTAACATAAGAAAGTCCTTACATTTTTTTTCCTCATCCAATTCCTTCATAAGATACAAAGTATTCGTATAAAACTATGTAAATTATACCATATTGAAAAAGTGGGAAGAAAATAATCCATTTGACTCACCAGTCCTCCGATCCTCCTATAATAGAAAAGCGTAGTACGAAAATCGAAAAGTGAAGCTCATATTCACTTCTTATTCCCCTCAAATGATAATTCCTTTGTTTTTTTTAGTTGCAACATTTGCCTTTTCACATTTACCGAGACACTTATTTGAACGTTAATATCTCATATTGGGTGTAAGTAAAAATTATAAAAATTTGATATTTGGAATCATCGCATTGAGGCGAATCTAACAAGCACCCCACTCGATGTTTTTCTCTTATATAATGGTGCGAGATTACTTAACAAAGTTGGTTGATGAATAGTGCCAAAAAGCAAATGTTGCAACTAAAAAAAACAGAGGTAGTAGTATTCATACATTCATACTAGAAATTTAATTTTTTTTTTTTAAAGGTAAGATGAAGTCCCTTGTAAGGAAGGGGGGAATTGGGGATCCCTCTTTACAAGGGGTGAGACTTGATCCCAGGATCTCTGGGATCGGAGGTGATGTCAACACCACTAGGCTATCACTTGCTGCTCATACTAGAAATTTAATTGTGTTTATAATCCTAAAGAAAACCCAAACAAATACAACATCAAAGATCATACCATTGAAAGCAAGAGGGCCAAATATAGAATATATACTCCCATATTTATCAGAGTATGGAAAAAGATCCAAAAGATAAAGAACAGAAAAAGGGGAAGATATCCAGCAATGAAGCAATTAGCTACTTTGTCCCTTTGTGCTCCATTCCATGTGGGATGTTTTATTTCAACACATCTCCTCATCCTACCCTCCTTTTCTAACCTAATTCACATGCTATTATATTTAAATTATTACACCCAAATTACAAAACAAAAAAATTGTAAACAATTGAAAAATTATCAAACAAGTCAGCCAACTTATTTTCAACTTATCAAAGAAAAAAAAGGAAAAAAAAAACTTAGAAATTAGAATCATTTCTTCCTGCTCTTATCTTTGCCAGTAGAGAAAATTGAACCAAACCCAAAAACCTTCCCTGTTGGAACATTAAGAATTGGATTAACTTGCATAATCCCAGAATTAAATGATGACCCACCATAATTTTTCTTCAATGGAGGTTTTTGATGATTTGAATTCTTCAAAGAACTCTGTTTTCCATTAACATTTTGATGATTTTCATCCTTTGGAATCAATGATCTTTTAGCACTAATTGTTGACCCAGTTGATTTACTCCTTGATAAAAGAGGTAAAGGGCATAATCCTCTTTTATAAATGCTCCCACAATTCAAACTTTTGCTCCTTTTAAAAGTCCAAAATGACTTACTATTATTATTATTCCCCTGTTTTTCCTCTGTTTCTGGGTTGTTGTTAAGAACAGAGGAAGGTGGTGGTAATGGAGGTAAGAAAGATGAAGATGAAGATGGAGAATAAGATTGAGATTTTGACATTATGGGTATGTTTCTTTTCTTGATTTGAATTGGTAGAATTACACCATTTGCAAACAACTCATCAGCTAAAGAAGCTTCTTGATCAGAGCTTCGTCGCGTAACGCAGAAATCGAAATCATAATCAAGAAGAGAGGATTTCAATGGGATATGAGGTTCAATGGGAGTAATATCTGAGTTTTTTAGGTCATGGGAGAATGAAATTCTAGGACTTATTCCCCTACTTGAAGGATTATCAGTAAAAAGCTCAACAGCCATTTTTTTGGGTATCAATGAAAACAGTGAAAAACAGAGAAAAACAGAGCAAAAACAGGGTAATTTAGAAAGTGAGTGAGAATTTATGACCAAATAATGAGTTTTAGAAGTTGAAGAAGGTGGGTTTTTCAAAGTTTAGAATTTTATGGAAGAATGTGTAGTTGGGAGGCAAAAAGATTGCTTTCTATGAATCTTAGAAAGATTTGGACTTTGGAAAATAAATGTAGACTTAGTAGTATTTTTATAGGAGGAGTGAGTGGCACGAAGAGATAGAGTGAGAGAAGGGTTGGTGATGGGAAGATATATAGTTGTATTCTAGAGGGATTATTAGCAAATAATTTCATTTGGTATGAGTGATGTTTTGATTAGAGCTAAAACAAGTAGGGTATAGTATAGTCATTTGAGAAAAAGGGTTTACATGAAGACATGAAGTACAACAACAATTTCAAACAACGCTTATTATTCCTTAATCTAACATATAAATACAAGTAGTTTTAGCAAACTTATTTAGTGATCTTCTTGAGGCTGAATACAAAGACATATTAGACATTTTTGGCTCTTATATGTTGTCAACAACTTAATTATAAACGACGGTTTACATGAAGTATACAAATATGAATTTTAGTTGTTTCAAAGACAAATTTTAGCTGTTTCAAAGGGCGGTTTACTAATTATGTTTCAAAGACGAATTTTAGTTGTTATATTTAGAAAAAATTATTCTTTTTCAGTTCAAAGTACGGATGTAAGAGTAAAGAACTACTTGAAAAAAAAGGTATAAAAAGTGATAGTCATACAAATTGGAATCATAGATATTACATCTATACAATTTCAATGTTTAATGTTTCAAAGTAAAATATAATAAAGTCTTATAATTATATGTAACTATAAAGATATAAACAAACTTTTTGATCTCTAACATTTTTACTAAGGTAATACTCCTTCTGTTTTTTATTTTTTTTATTTTTTATCTTTCTCAATTGGAATCTTGAGACTATTCATACTTAGAGAGAATCTTCTCAATTTTTCTCAATTTATAAGAAAAATAGTAATGTGGGTCTTGTTTGATTCGTCTCAATTAGTATTTTATTAATATTCAATCGTTATTATTTTTACTAATATATAATGAAAGATGTTTAAGTTTACAAACATGCATTGGGAGACACGCAAATGAAAGTGAGAACGATAAAAAAAAACAGAGGGAGTAACATTCTCTTACCACAATTTCATTGGAATTTTTATTTTTATCCCAAATTCCTTTAAACAACTTATCATGTCATAACATCCATTTTCAATTTTGCACTAGACAGAAATCATGAAAAGCTAATAAAATCAATTATGAAATTTATGAATGATAATATACTACCTCTGTTTTGTAGATGCAACATTTGATTATTTTAATCCACCCACCAAAAACACAAATGTTGCATCTAAAAAAACAGAGGAAGTATTTGATAATTGTAACTGATGCGGGGCATCGCCAGAAACAAAATACTAGTTATTTATAATAATGTGTTTTGTAGATGTTAATAATCAAAATTTGTAAAGTTTAATGCTGGTTTAATATAACAACTAGTTCTTGTCCCGGGCCATATGTCTCGGATTATTTACCGACATGTATATGAAGTCTTCAAAAATAGAAATATATGTCTTTAAATGAATTTTCGCCCCACAAAGACCAACATGAGTATTGTAGTGTAGTTGGTTAGTGCATTAGCATATCAAATGAGAGGTCGTAGGTTGAAGTCTTAAAACACACATTTTTATTGTTTAATGCCTCATTTGATTGTGTGGGGAAGGGAATAATACGTGACAATTTAGCGTTTGTTTGTCTTGGGTTTTAGATATATATATAGATGTACTACACTTTGTAACGAGTACTTCTATTTGATATGCTAGACTATTCAACATATATAGATATTGATTCATTAAAATAAATCTAGTACTTGGTTGGAACTCCTAAATATCCTCCAACTCGTTCGGTTACATATGAACAGAGCTTAAAAGGTAAAGTTTTCAATATATTGTTCACTTTGTCAATGTTTACACTGAGTTATTATATACTCTTATGAAGTATCACTTTATAGCTTGACAATAATAACAAATATCTATACATTTATACATCAATAATAGCACATAACAAGCCTGTTTATTCTCCATGTGATTGCCTTTTATCGTTCAATATATTTCACTTCATATTTACCCTCACACATTATTGATTATTACAAGTCTTGAACCTCTGACTTCAAGTATAAAAGACAGTGACTTAACCAATAACCATCAGTCCAATTTAATCTGATGGTTATTGGTTTATCTTAGATAGTGACTTAATATTTGATTTTTTTTTCGGTTTTTTCACCTTGTGGTTTGTTTGACGAAATTCACGAGTCTTCCAATGTTTTCAGTTATTCATCAGGTACCCCTGAGGTTTGGTAAAAATTCCTGAAATGCCCCTGCCATTAAGTTTCCGTCAACTTTGTTGGGTTTCCATCCAAATCATTCATATTAAAACAAAATTAACTCAAATTAACCCTAATTAACTCTAATTAAACTTTAATTATCCCTAATTACTTTAAACCTCCACCCACCATCACGCAACCACCCTACCCCTCGAAACCCACCTCCCCACCCCCCAAAACCACCCACCCACCTCACGACCACCCCCAAAACCACCTCCCCAGCTCCTAAAACCAATCCCTACCACCTCACCTGCTCCCGAAAACCACCATACCCACCACCCTACCCCCGAAACCCATCCCACCCACATCCCCCGCTCCCGAAAACCACCATACCCACCACCCTACCCCCCCCAAAACCACCCCGGCCAGAAACCACCCACCCACGTGCCCATCCCACGAAACCATCCCATTCACCCCCAACTCCCGACCACCACCACCAACCCCCGAAAGTTTGCCAATTTCTACAAAGTAGCAAAAGCGCATCAGGGCGCGACTAACCTCCAATAACCAACTCAAGTTTTCTTCGCATTTTGTCCTCACTCAGTGCACCCATTGAAACTTCCCTGAGGAGACAAGTTTACCAAGTTTACTACTAAGGAAATGAGTCTCTCTAAAAGAAAGATGCATCTTGTTGGAATGAGTACGCAAAATCCCCTTTTAAAGCAATGAGGGGTATTACGGGTTGTGTGACAAGAGAAGCATTTGTAGCTTTGTGCAATTCCCGATTTCGGGTGGGATTGGGCCGCTTAAATCGTTTACTCCCGGGTTCAACGAAGTGAGGATCACCAACCTGCATAGATAAGGTGGAAAACTCCGAGTAAAACGATTATCGTACGGCGAAGCTCCACCGAGGTATGCAGCGGATGATGTCGGATGGGATATTTCCGGAAAGCCGATTTGAGCCCAAAATTAATAATATCGGGGAGGGGCGGGGGAGGGAAGGGGTGCGAGTGGGATTGCGGGGGCAGGGGGGGGGGAGGGTGGGGGCTGCGGTGGTGGGGGAGGGTGGGAAGTTCGGTGGGGGTTGATGGTGGATTTGGATGGGGGAGGGGATGGGAAGTTCAGGTGGGTATGGTGGCTAAGGTAAGGTGTGTGTGGTGTAGGATAGACTCAAAGTGTAGTGTTGGTTAAGGTGAGGTGTGTGTGGTGTAGACACCTACATTTGGTCTCTGTCCAGACGGATAACGGGATGATGACCGCCACTTTTATATATGCAAGAACAACGCCGAGAAGACCACTCATTATATTAATTAAGAGGGAATAAAATTAGAAAATTATTTACAAAAACTAACATAAAAAAGTGATAAAACAAAGAAAATAAATGAATGACGAAATGAGAACTAGAAACTAATAAAAACCACTCATTATATTAATTAAGCTAAAAGAAAAAACTAAACACTAATAAAAATCACTAATTAAGCTATTGTTAGACATTTTAGGAAATTTATCAAACCTAAGGGATATTTGGTGAATTAAGAATGTGACGGAAACTTAACGGTAGGAGCATTTCAGGAATTTTTACCAAACATCGTGAGCGTCGGTGAATAACCGAAAACGTTGCAGGTCTTGGTGAATTTCGTCAAACCACAGGATACCTGGTGAAAAATCCGTATTGTTTTCAATTATCAATCTCGACTTTACTAAAAGGTTATATAAATAAAAGGTGTTGTACATCCAACAACCTAAAACATCGCTGAGACATGGATAAAATCCGCTCCCTTTACAAGATTCAACTAGTCAATGAACGAAAACTAAGAACCAGATGTCCGCGAAGTCCTTGATTTTCTTCCCATCTCAAATTCTCAATTCAATTACTATATTCTGGAGTATAAATTACAATTTACAAATGCAAATATGTGAAGGCTTTATAGTATTTTGGCAGGATTCACCATTTATGTTACTATTATGTCTTGTAAAGTTGGTACATGTAAGACAGTAAGAGGTATTAGACTTGTGGTTGTATCTTGTATGTCTTAATGTCTAGACATGAAAATGACAATTCATTCTTTTATGAATTAGCCATATCTTAGAATTTAAATCTGGCTACTTGTGACTTGAAAGTGAAGGGTTTCCTTTGGACTGGTAAGTTGTGTTTAGTAGTAATTTTGAGGCACGATGCAAACAATGTTAAATAGTTTTTTATTAGATCATTGCAATTTACAGCTTACAAGTTTACAACAGTATAGTTAGATGAGTTTATTTTGAGTAAAGAATGTAAACCCACCAAGGTTCCAATGATGAGTCTAGTAGATTTTATTTTGCTCGCGGATCCAGAAAAACTATTTAGTGGAGCCAAAAGAAAAATAGCAAGTTTTTACTAGGTTAAAGTTATCAATTTTAACGATAAAATAAATCAAAAAAACCAAATTTTTACTATGAAAATTCCCAAATTTTCCAAAATCAAGTGGGGTTAATTGATCCCACAATGGTGAAGGTGGCTCCGCTCCTATTTATAAGTATGTTATATGGTTAGAAAATTTTAGAAGATTAGACCTACCTTGAATATGCGTTTTATTGTGTTTTACATCATGACCTAATTTGAACCATACCTTTCACCTTATTTTCTTTATTTTTAGGAAAAAAAGTTCGAAAAGAGAAGGTAAGGTAAAGTATAGTAGAAAACAAGTCCTATAATCAATGAGTCAATCATATTGTCGTGTTGGGTTAACTTTTGTTAGCTCTACTCTAAGTAAGTAAGTATGACCTATAATAATTGTTTCGTGCTACCAAGAACACTATACAAGTTGAACCTCAATTTGCTCCATAATATGTAGTAGAAGGTCAGTTTATCCTTTATTCCTGTGCGCTGGCAAAAAATGATTGTATTTGGTTTTCTTTGTTTTCACTCTTGTTAGGTTGTAATGTCAAATATAATTGTCAATTGACATAAAAGAGGTATCCACCATCTAGTACAGATTACAGCAAAGAAGGTCCAAAAACTATAAAGCAAAAAGAAAAATGAAAAATGGAGGTGTCTATCACTGGGAACACTTTTTTATCCGATTGTTACTCTTATTTTAGCTTTTTATATTATTTGCCCCAACATGCCTCATGAGGTAGGGCCCATTTCATATAATGGACATGTGGCCCACTTTTTTAAGGGCCCATGATCTCGACAATTTGAAACAATCACAAGTCCACAATGTCTAGTCGATATATGCATCATCTAATTTTTTTTTGGCAATGCATCATCTAATTATACCGATATATTCAAAACCTTCGTTTCGAATGTGATAACCAGGTGGTAATTCGTACTATACGAAGATGATTTGCTTAGGGATGATAATGGGTTGGATCCGAATTGGATCCGTGCGGATCCGGGTTCAAACCATTTTCGAGAGGTTGGATCTAGATCCGTTCCCAGATCCAACGGGTTTGGAAAAATAGGACTCAAATCCGGATATTGCGATATCCAGCCCAAAACGGATTCGTTCATAATTTATACTATTCTAACTAAATTTTCTTGTAAATATAATTTTGGATTTTTTTTTCTTATGTTGAATGTTTCAGATTCATACATAAAGCTTAGCGAGTTTCATATTATATCAACAAATCACAACAATTATATTCTCAATTCAAAAAAATATAAAAATTTCGGCAACTTCACAAATTTGCAACTAAATTCAGCAGCTTTACCCCAAAATCAAATCAACAAATTCAACAATATAATCACAAATTTACAAAGAAGAACATAGAAAATTCGCAAATTGAAGCTTGAGGTCACTTAAGAGTTAAGACGAATTGGATGATATTTAAAGTAACTTCTAACTATAATAAAATGTTTCCATTTAGCATTGAAACATCCTTAGTTTCCACAACTCAAACAAGAATCCTACTTTGAAGGCACCTTAATACTCAAAACAAAGCTATTGTAATCGTCTGGGATCGCCTTCACGGGAGCGTCGTCTCTGGTGGGGGGACGGTAGGTGCGCGCTGGATGTTGGTAGATGGAGGAGAGAGAGAGAAGTGGAGGGTAAACCACGAGAGAAAGAGGGGTTATTAAGGTCTTAGGGTTTTTGAGTGCCTAACCCCTTTTTTTGGCTGTTGAGTTATATGGACTATGGTTCATTTAATTAAAAATTTAAATAAAAAAGGATCCAAGGGTTCACGTCCTGTGATCATATCATGATCTGAACTCGTAATCTAACTACGACTCCAAACCGGGCTCAAGATCCATTGCTATCTCTAAATATGCTGGACACTGGTAGATGGAGGAGAGAGAGATAAGTGGAGGGTAGATCGTGAGAGAAAGGGAGATTGTTAAGGTCTAAGGGTTTTTGAGTCCTGAACCCTTTTTTTGGTTATTGAGTTATATGAACTATGGTTCATTTAATTAAGAGTTAAAAAAAGGATATACGTACGATCCGGCTCTCGTGATCATATCAGGATCCAGACTCGTATTCTGACCACGAATCCAAGTCGGGTCCAAGATCTATTGCCATCTCTAGATATGCTTGCCCATGTTCTATTTATACCTTAATTGACAACATTTGCCTTCTTCTTCAGCACCTCAACATTGGTGCAATTACGCACGTATTCAGAGAAACAAATAAAGCAACAGATATATTCTCTAAAAAAGGTCATACTATCTCTATTGTCTCACTTGATGTGGCGCACAACTCATAATCGACTTTGGATCCATTTCTCATTATAGATTTGTTAGGTGATCCATTGAGAGAAGAGTGCTCTAAATGCTACCTTGTACCTTGTTTTTTTAAAAAAAGTGACAGCTGCAGTGCATATTGTATAAAGATTGTAATCGGCAGGCGAGTTAGATGTGGATGCTCCCTCCCCCATATTTATTCCCACCTAAAGTTTCTATACCCACCACCTATTTACTAGGGGCGTGTCCGGTGATTTGGAGACTCTGAGCGCAAATTTAGGCGCCTAAAGAAGTTTAAGGACAAATCTATACTAATATATTAAAAGGCGTTCCTAATAAAGTATATGTTGCCACGTGGAACTCCTCATTTATTAGAAACATGTCATGGCATATTGACATATGCTTAACAAGGAATATGTACTACAAAATTTTGTATAGTAAGATTCTATGAAGACTAATAAGCTAGCTTTTATATTTTGTTAATACATTCTGCTATTGTTGTAGTAATAAGTTGTTACAGCTGTAACAACTTCGGTTGTTGCTACTACTATAAATAGCTACATGTAGCTCACTGTTCATTCTCTCCTTTCCTAATGAAAACATCTTCACATTCTGTGAAGTTTCTCTCTACTTTTCTCTCTCTACCTGATTCATAATCTTGATATTTTCTATCAATTTCACATGGTATCAGACAGGTTGCGATCAAAATCTGCGTTCTTGATTTGATTTATTTTCCGCTAAAATTTTACAAATCAACTCTTCGATTTTTCTTGATAATCGCAAATTCTCGATTCTTCGATTTTGTTGATAATTGCAAATTCGTTGTCGATTTTGTTGATAATTGCAAATTTCTTTGCAACAATGGTTGAAATTGGTGTAAACGTTGAAGGCGATTCAAATTCCAACTCGAATTCAAATCATTCGATCCTCGAAAATGTAAGTATTGCTTACAATGATCCTTATTACATCACTAGTTTCGATCGATCGTGAATAAGCTAGTTTCCGTCAATCTTAATGGAAGTAACTTCATTAGTTGGAAGCGAAATGTTAGGAGAGCTTTGATTGCGAAAAATAAACTAGGTTTTGTTGAAGGAACAATTGTTAAGCTTTGAAGAATCACATACGGATTATAATCGTTGGATGAGATGTGATTATCTTGTAATTTCTTTGGTTAATGAATTCTATAAATGAAGAAATTGGAGAAAACTTTACTTTCGTTGAAAGTTACGCTCAATTGTGGAGAGAGATTACCGAATGTTATGGACAATCTAATGGTCCACAAATATATCAACTGAAGCGGGAGTTGGATAATTTGAAACAAGAGAATCAATCTATCATGTTGTATTATGGCAAGATGAAGCGTTTCTGGGATGAGTTACAGAATTTGAGGAGTTTGCCATCTTGTACATGTGGAATTTTATCCAAATGTAGCTGCACTTTCTTGAAGAGATTGTCTCGATTTTGAATCGAAGAAAAGTTGATGCGGTTTCTATTAGGTCTTAACAATGGATTTGATAATGCCATAAGTAGTATTCTTGGCATGGATCCTCTTTCATCTATTAGCAAGGCATTTTATCTTGCTCAACGATCGAGAAACGAAAAGAAGTGAGTAGTATGAATGCTATGCCGGGAAATCATGAAGTAAGTGCATTTCTTTGCTCAGGAAAAACATCAATCTTACAATAAGACACCTTACAAGAAGGAATGGAAGAAAGATAAGATGGATAGGTTCTGTGATTTTTGCAAGAAACAAGGACATACTAGAGATGTTTGTTTCAAGATCAAAGGATTTCCGAATGGTTTTCTAAGAAGTATGGTACTTCATCAAAGATTCTTGCTCATGTAGTCCGCCTGAGATCATGCCGTTTATGAAGCGAGATGATCCTCTTGGTGTTCTTTGGTCCTTCATACAATGATATCGAGGATGTTGATTCGCTATGATGCGTCTATTATGCATGAGGTTATGAGGGCTATGAAGGGCAAACAAATTGGTGGAGAATCTTCCACCAATTCCTGTCTCATTTGCTAAGCGTGCAACATATTCGGTACAATTTCTAAACATACTCAAGTCCATGATGTGTGGATTATAGACTCAGGGGCAACATATCATATGACTTTTAATGATAAATTATTTGTTGCTAAAAGAACTTTACATAAACAAGTGGAGATTGGGTTACCTGATGGGAGTTGTTCTTATGTGACTGAAATAGGAAATATTATTATATCTCCTAATCTTGTTCTTACAGATGTGTTATTTGTGCCTTTTTTTAAGCTTAATTTGATTTCAGTTGGGAAATTGATAGCTGATGCTAATATTGATGTAGTATTCAGGACACATGAATGCATTTTTTCTTCACAAAATTCATCTCATATTCTGCTAGGTGGTTTATATCTGTTAAATTCTTCTTCTCAAATGTCTTCTAAGAGAAGTTTTCCTCTAGTTACAAATATAGTTGTATATACTGTGAACTCTAATACTCATACATCTTCTCTTAAATCGTCTTCTAAACCTTCATCTAATTCCTCTAAACATGCAGACACATCTTTTGATCTTATCCATGCCAGACTTGGTCATATTAATTTCTCTATCCAAAATGAAACACATAGCTATCTGTGATTGTAATCATCTTACAGACTATTTCTGTGAAGTGTGTGTTTTTGCTAAACACCACAAGTCACCATTTCCTAGAAGTGTTAATAGAGCAGCCAAATGTTTTGATCTTATACACATAGACCTATGGGGTCCTTACAAACACAAATCTCTTTCTGGAGCTTCATATTTCCTTACTATTTTAGATGATCACAGTAGGTGTACTTGGACCTACCTTCTTCACAATAAAATGCAAGTCTATAGAACAATTGCTAACTTCTTCCTTCAAATAGAAAATCAGTTTCAAACTACCATTAAAGTTGTAAGGTGTGACAATGGAACAGAAATTATTCAAGATCAATGTTTATCATTGTTCATGAATAAAGGCGTTCTTAATCGAATAGTATTGTTGGCGTACCACAACAAAATGGGCGTGTGGAACGCAAGCATAGGCATTTGCTTGAAGTTGCAAGAGCTCTTAAATTTCATGCCAACCTTCCTTCAAAATTTTGGGGTGATTGCCTTTTAACGACCACATATTTGATCAATCTTATGCCATCTTCTATCCTAAATTGGAAAACACCATATGAAATCTTATTTGCTAAACCTCCCGATTACACCATGCTTAAGGTATTTGGATGTCTATGTTTTGCTTACAATATGGACAAATCTAAAGACAAGTTCGACCCAAGAGCCAAAAGATGTATCTTTCTAGGCTATCCTTTTGGTAAAAAAGGCTTCAAAGTTTATGATTTAGACTCTCATAAGTGCTTTGTAACAAGGGATGTAGTTTTTTAAGAACATTCATTTCCTTTTCATCATAATAATGTTTCCCCACTTTCTCATTCTTCATATAACATTCCTATTATCAGTCTTAATAGTGATCCTTTAGTTAATTTACATGTTACTTCCAATGATAATGCTGATACTTCTTTCACTTCTGCTTCTCCTTTACATCACAATCAACTCACTACTAATTCTTCTCATAATCCTTCTAATCATACTAATTCTTCTCATACTCCTTCTAATCATTCTCCTTCCCGATTCTTCTTCTCATAATTCGTGCAGCCTTCCTATGTTCCACATCTTGACAATTCTCGGTCATAACTCTCCTCATTCTTCTCCATTAGCCGATACTATTCATTCTTCTACTAACACTCATAATCATATTGAACCTCCTGCTCCTAGACATTCTACTAGGGATTGGCCAAACCTCCTGTTAAATTTCAAGATTTTATTTGCCCTACTCTACCCAGGTGTCCTCCCGGTTCACATTCTTTTTTAGCTCAATATGATTGCATTCAAGTTCCCGAACCTACTTCATATAAACAAGCAAGTCAATATCCTGAGTGGAGACATGCTATGAAACAAGAACTTTTAGCACTGGAAACTAATGATACTTGGGATCTTACTGTTTTACCTAATGGAAAGAAAGTCATTGGTTCAAAGTAGGTTTTTAAAATTAAACACAATGCTGATGGTACTGTGGAAAGATATAAAGCAAGGCTTGTTGCTACTGGTTATCAACAAGTGGAAGGTGAACTTGTTGCTAAGTTAGCCACAGTCAGAATTGTGATTTCAATTGCTACTGCTAAGAACTGGCCATTATGTCAATTAGACATAAACAATGCCTTTCTCCATGGGTATTTAGAAGAAGAAGTGTACATGAAACCACCCCTTGGCTATGATAAAGCACATCCACATCAAGTTTGTCTTCTTAAACGACCACTCTATGGTTTGAAGCGAAGCTTTAGGCGTGGAACAAGGAACTAAGAAAGTTTTTGTTCGGTCTTGGTTTCATTCAGTCAAAGCAAGATTACTCTTTGTTTACTAGGGAATTACTTGGAGAATTTGTTGCAATTTTGGTATATGTTGATGATATGGTTTTGACTGGGACATCACAATCTCAAATAGATGTCATTAAATAAGAATTGCATCAGGCTTTTACAATTAATGATCTAGGAGATCTAAAACATTTTCTGGGAATAGAAGTTATCATAAACAAGTCAGGTACTTTGCTCAGCCAGAGGAAGTACATCTTAGACATTATCAAAGATTTACATCTTGATAATTCAAGACCTCGCCGCTTCTCCTCTTCCAAAAGGTTTAGGCCTTTCTACATAAGTTGGTGATGTCTTAGAAGAGCCCTCGAGCAAGACAGAAGCTTATTGGCGTACTTTTTGTATCTTAATATTACTCGCCCTGATCTTTCCTATGCCACACAACATTTGAGTCAGTTTCTAAGTTGCCCAAGGAAACCACACTTACAAGCAGCCTTATATGTGGTTAGGTACCTCAAGAGTACATTAAACCTTGGTTTATTTTATTCAGCCACCAGTGATTTAGTGCTCAGTGCCTTTAGTGATGCTGATTGGAGCACTTGCACTTTTAGCAACAGATCATTAAGTGCTTATTGTGTCTTTTTGGGATCACATCTAGTGTCTTGGAAGACAAAAAAGCAGAAAACAGTTAGCAAATCCTCTGCTGAAGCAGAGTACAAGAGTATGTCTAGTACAACTTCTGAAATTGTTTGGGTTGAAGGGTTACTTCAAGATTTGCAAATACATGTTCCTCTTCCTATTTATTTACATTGTGATAACACTGCTGCACAATATATTGCACAGAATCCGGTTTTCCACGAACGAACTAAGCACTTGAAGAGAGACTGTCACTATGTTAGAGAGCAGATAGAAGCTGGTTTCTTGCAAACTTCTCATGTTTCCAGTCATCAACAGCTAGCAGACCTTCTCACCAAGGTTCTTCCTGGTCCTCAGCATCAATTTCTTGCCTCTAAGCTTGGACTTGTTGATTCTTCCTGCGTCCAGCTTGAAGGGGGATATGAAGACTAATAAGCTAGCTTTTATATTTTGTTAATACATTCTGTTATTGTTGTAATAATGAGTTGTTACAGTTGTAACAACTTCGGTTGTTGCTACTACTATAAATAGCTACATGTAGCTCACTGTTCACTCTCTCCTTTCCTAATGAAAACATCTTCACATTCTGTGAAGTTTCTCTCTACTTTTCTCTCTCTACCTGATTCATAATCTTGATATTTTCTATTAATTTCACAGATTCGAACATGCAACAAATAAGATGTAAAGTAGAAGTTTTACCATACGAACTAACTATTAAATATGTTCTTTACTCCACATAAATATATGTAACTTGGTACATAAATATATATAAGAAACTAATCTGAAATAAGTATAAGCTCAAAACGTAGAAGTATTATTCAAGTAAAAATTCGGGGCATCTCTCGAGCCACATACTAGTTATTAAATTTACAACACGTTATTATGATGTTACGATTACAATCACAAAATTCCAATATTTAAAGCAATGAAATTATTACGACGGCCATGAGTAGTGGTAGACAAAGAACATGTGATAATATTTTGATATCTATATTAGTGATAGTTTATCGTCAAATATATCTAATTTTGATCTTAGAAAAGCAAATATGATACTTTTTAGTACACTTATGGAGTGTTGTTGTTTGTTGTGATTTGTGAACCTTGTTGTGGTGATACACCCGTGACGGTCGAAAATTTATCTTTAGAATTGTTATTAACAGTTATTATTTGTAATTATTCTTTTCCTAGTGTGAAATATAATTATCATCAAATCACCATCATCTTTGTCATCATCACCATCAATAATAAAATACTCAATATCGTCATAAATTATTTATCAGATTGTACTACTATTACCAGCAAATACTACTATTTGAAACTCCATTCTCTTCTCTTCTCTCTGCTGATCATTGGCCTCAAGCATCCATTAGATCAACGTACAAAGAAGCACCTCATTCGTTTCAAAGATATGTTCTCATTTGCTTTTTTAGAATATATATTAGTCTTTGATCATCAATATGTATTGGTAACTATTATGAAAAGATAATATCTTTGAAATACACGTTAACATGAATTTAACAGAACTATACTATATCTAACAATCTGTTTTTGTATATAATAAATTAAATGAAAGTCCCCATAAGCTAAGCTAAGCTAAGCTAAGAATAGCTTTGCTTTTAGAGAGTTACTAATAGCATATATGGTTCAACATATTTGGAATACCTACGTACTCCCTTTCTTCTTATTTGGTTCAACCCTTCTCGAACCTCAATCCATTACGGTTGCTTGTGGTAATGGACTTCCCAATATGTTACCTTCCCTCCACCTTAAGTAACATAATCCATCCGTTCGTGGTGATGGTTAACATTCTCTTTCCAATCCAAAACTCAACCAAAACACTCAATAAGGATAATAAATTTTGTTGCCATTTCAGTACTTCTCTGTATGATTCCATTTCGTGACTCGAACCAAACATGCTCCAAGAGTGTGGCTTGAAGATAAAGAGGCCTCTCTGGTTCTCCCAACTCCTCCACTCTTGTTGACTTGTTTTACAAGATCTCCCTTTGATTTTTTCCGAAAGATCTCTTTGCTTATTGAATCTTAGCTAGAATGCTTTTCCTGCAAACTCTTGTTTTTGAAGATGAGACTCTCGATGCATTTCGTATGATAATTCTGCATTGATAGAGTTAGTGCAATTGAAAAATATCATTGGCATTTTGCACTATTTGCAAATTTCAAAGTTTAACAAGAACTAAATAATTTAAATGTAACCGAGAATAAGGAGATATGAGAGTGGTAAATCCTCTCAACTCTCTCCTAGTACTAGCAGTTTGGTTCTCATGTAATAAGGACTACTAGGGAGTGTGGAAAAAGGGAGGGTTGTCATGGGTTTGACTTAACTCTAAAATAGGGCAGATTGACTTAACACGTTCATGTACATTGTAACCAACTAAAAAAAAGAAGAGAAATGCCTAACAGCCTAACTCTCAAAAATTAACGAATTATATTCCTCTCATAACATTTTTGTAAATAAATGAAGTAAGTTTGTGTTAAAAAAAAGATAAAAAGAAAATAGAACTTTTATGTTGTTTTCCAAAGATAGTAGTGTTATATAATAAATGTCAAATGTTGTATATAAAACTATATATATTGCATATATAATAAATGATAAATATTGTATAAAAAATGGTTGAAGTTTGGCCATAATATGAGCAATTTTATGTTCCTCCCAAGGAGGATTACATGGGCAAAGCTCAGAAAATAATGCAACCTTAACCAATAATTTTACTTGGTCCTTCATTTTCCTTTCCTCTTGTAATTGATGACATGTTTGACAGCATTTTAACATATGGCATAGATTGTAAACTTATCAACCCAAATTTATTTGAGCAATGATAAGTTGGTCCTTTGATAGAGTAACAAAAAAATGTACCACAAAATATTTGTTGATTAGAATTACCACCAAAAATTGTACATGTTTTTGGTGTTGTATAACTAAAAGATTTTGAAACATCACTTACAACTATCTAGTCTATATATCTTCTTTTCTTTTAAAAATTCGTCGATCAACATGCTATAGATGGCACAACCCCTATAAAATAGAGAAAGACAACATATCCTCATTTATAAGGAAACATTAATTGTTAGACTAATAGTTAAGAGGTTTACTCAAAAGAAAACCACAACAATGCCCAAATTTGAGGGTGATGAGAATCGAATCCCCAACCTCATGATTGGAACCCCTTATTAATTATCAACTACCTAACCTGTATGAAATCAATGAATATATCCACATTGTTGTTTGTCTTGTTGAAAATAAAACTAATATCTTTGTAATTTTATGTAGTCAAGTATTTAAGTTACAACTATTTAAATGAAGAAAATGTTATATGTAGTCCTAAGGGCTACATCTACATATAAGAAGTTAAAAATGGAAATATTAAGCAATAAATAAACATTAGTTAGCTATATCAATTGACGTGTGATTGTATCATCAATTCTTCAAATAATACCATTTACAAATCTTATGTGTATACTTCTCAAAACACACAAATGGAGAATAATTCATAAATCTCAAATCACGTGATTATTAATTCAACGTGTTATTAACAATCCCAACTCAACGGCATACAAGTATTAGTAAATAATGTTTTTATCATGAACAAATTAGTTGTACAAACAAAAAATTCAAACAACTTCAAACTAGGACCAGGCTAGCCTTCCTGACTCCTGAGAAATTGGTACCTGACGCGGTTTTCATTTGGTCAAATAAGGTTTTAGGCAGTGAGACAGACATCAACAACAAACAAAGAAAAAAAATAAAAAATTTGCACTACAAAAAACAATAAACAAAGAAAAAAAGAAAAAAAAAAATTGCACTGAAAAAAAAAACCAATAAACAAAAGAACTCTAAGTTGCAAAATTCTTCCAACCACTGTCCTTGTTTGTTTCTTCCAAGATTACCAGGAAAAAAAAAAGACAAATAAAATTCAAATTCAAAAACTCTGAATACTCAAACTTAATTGGCTTATTCTGGGTTTGACCTTTTCCTTCCAAATCCCCACCAAACAGAAAGAAAGAAGAAAAAGATAAAGAGGAGAAAAAAGAAGAAGCAAAGTTTAAAGCTTTTTCTTCATTCTTGCAAAAAAATTGAAGCTTTTTTATTGTTTTTGAGGGGAAAAATTTGAAGTTTTTAGAGAAAGAAAGATGAATGCAAATTGGGAGCTGAAAGGGTGCTGTAATCATGATCAAAGACTTTTCATTATCACCATTGCCATCTTCACAGTTGTTATTCTTGCGGTATTTTTTTTGCCCCTTTTTCTTGCTACCTTTTTTTTGCTGTCTATGCAATTTATTTTTATACTAAAGTTGAGAACTTTCTTTATGATCTCTTTCTATTGTGGATTTTTATGCAACTTTGAATCATGGGTTTTATCTATAATGTAGTTTTTATGTTAGCTTGATTGTTTTTTCTGTGTTATTGGTTACCAAAATTCCAATTTTTGGAAATACCCACTTTCAATTTTAGTAAGATCATAGATTTTTGGGTCAATATATGCACTTTGAATTTGAATTTTGTGGAATATACATGATTGTATAGATCTAATTGGTTACTTAAGTTTGTTTAAGTAGAATTTAAAGTTGTTACAAATGTAAAGTATGAGTTCAGAAAATGTTTGGGTGATTGGTGGTGTGATACCATGTTGTTAGATCCAAACCTTAATGAAAACCTATATGGAATTTAATGTTGTGGTTCGTAGTGTGTCAGTTTACTATGGGATATCTTCATAGTTTAGAATTTGCCTTAACCATCTAAGTTTTGGTGCCCTATATTAGGGTTTCTCTTAATTTTCTGGCTGTGTAGAATGCCCAAATGAACTCAATAGTTAATATGATGCCAATATTGCTTATTGCATATATGTTTGTACATAGGCGAAAAACATGTTTTCGGGGTTAGAAGGCTAAGTGTGGAATTTGTGCCTGGGTATATTGCTAATAATAATGTATACTGCACCATAGTCCATAGGGTAACCATGTATTTCTTAAGAGCAGCTTTTGGTACTGTTGGACTAGTTGAATTGTTGAACTACCTGGAGATTTTCTTTATAAGGTAGTTTAACTGATTGGATATGTGTGATCATTCAATTCTACTTGGCAGATTAGTTGCATATTCGCAACTTGCTTGACTGCAATTAGCTTTGTGACAGTTTCTCTTTTGATTGACAGCTATGGAGGACATTTTTACTGACCCCTTTCAAGCTCATTACCGTCTTTCTCCATGAAGTCAGTCATGCTATAGCATGTATACTTACATGTGGTTCGGTAAGATACTTCTTGCTCTCTTTTTTGCAACTTTTTTTCCTCACTAGTTTTATTAAGGCCTCAATCAAGAGGGGTGTCATGCCTCCTCAAATGTCATCTTGGTTTAGTGTAAGTTGAGGGGGGGAGTAAGTGAACAGAACTTTCTTGTGATAATTTTAAATTAGTAATCAGAATAGCCAATTATAATCGTAACACAAAGGCCCAAGTCATAGAAAGATAAATCTTTTGTACTTTTACCTTAGAATAACATGTCATGAGGTATAATCCCTTCATTAGCTAAGAAGAAGTGAATGGTTGGCTCGAAGAGGAAATATATGCGCTAGCTAACACTCTATTGGTGTTATGTATTTTACATCATCAAACACCATAAACTGGCTCTCACCAGTTCAAATACATGTTGCAGACAGGTTTTGGCAGAAGAAGATTCAGAATAAACATGAAGCAAAGCTAGTAGAGAATAGGAGTCTGCTTATCTTCAATTAGTTGGATCTATTAATGCAATAATACCTACAGGAAGCTTCATGAGGACAATGACCTTATCTTACCTACATATATAAATATCATAGAGAAATCTCCTAGCACAAGTAGACAGTGTGAAGTTAACACATGCATTGAGCACAACTGCTAAGGCAATTTTGTTCTTTAGCATCAACTGATAAAACAAAAGACAGAACAGTACAATTCTTAAGAAAAATTGTTGGTTAAGGAGAGGAAACTAAATGTAAAATGCTAGTAAATTTGTATGACATTGGTACATTACAAATAGATATAGATACATAAATCGGTAGATGATTGAGTATTGCATTTTTCATCAACTAATGTTGGTCATGGACTCATGGCACAATGTCAAGCACCTCTTCGGTGTAACTTTAAGCTTTAGTCATGGTGAAGTAGTACCATTAGTTAATTACCATTCGGACCAAGGTTCCAATAGAAACATCCTTGTCGGGAATGGTAGGGGTAAAAGGCTCAAGTACAAGAGACTCTTTGCGGTTTTACAGATAAGGTGTGTGCCTCATTAGAGATTTAGAGCCAGTGGTGGTAGCGGACCTATGGTATGTAACTATGAACTATGCAATGGAATTATCGCTGTTGTGGACCATCACATCTCCAAACCCACTTGCTTCTGCACCTGTCTTTGAGCTTTACGTTTATGTTTTAAGCTTCCAGTCGTGATAATAACAGAGCTTAGTATTGACTGAAGTTTGAGCCACACTTGATTAGTCTTTGCTTCAATATGTGTTGCCTTCATTTAAATTTTCGATTACAGTTCCATGTGATCAGAGAAAGTATACAATAAAATATATTGATCAAAGGTACCTCTCAATGGCTCATTGTATAATAAATGATTAAGGTTTACTTGTTCTGTGCTGGTATCTAGGTGGAGGGAATTGAGGTTCATGGAAATGAGGGAGGTGTGACAAAAACACGCGGTGGTGCATATTGGCTGATCTTGCCTGCTGGATGTAATTTTTTGTTTAATCCTTTTATATATTGTCATGTATATTACTTATTTTTCCAATTGATCAATCTTTGGGGAGTTCCATTTTCGTACCACACTTCAATCTCTGGAACACTCATATGTTTAACGCTTCTTACACATTTAGATCTTGGCTCTTCATTCTGGGGAATGCTTTTGGTACTTGCCTCCACAAATCTTCTTACAGCAAGGATTGCTGCTGGCTGTCTTGGGGTAGCTTTGATTGTCGTGCTATTCATTGCACAAAATGTAACAAACACTTGTCCTTTTTACTCTTACATACCATATTTTTCTGCCATTTATACTCCAGTAATGACTACTGACTACTGACATTCTCAAATTTGCTTGGTAACAAACAGTGGACACTTCGAGGACTTTGCATTGGTGAGGACCTCTATGCACCTCTCATTATCCTCCCTCTCTACTTGCTACTCCCTCCATTCCTATTTGTTCTTGTTGAATGAAATGTATCGATCACAGAGCCAAAATTTGACCATAAATTCACGACAATACATAAGAAAAAACAAATTCATTAGGGATCTTGTTAAATTTGTTTCAATGTGTGTTTTTTTATTTATAAGTTTTAAGTTTCATAATTTTACGAATATGCAATTATAGACATTAAAGGTTAAGGTTTGCATTGAAAACTGTGATAAAGTAACCCGGCAAAATAAAAAAGGAACGGAAGGAGTACTAGTTGAGTATTTGTACTTACATAGCATCGAATGGTGACAATGCAGGATTTATTGTTTTTCTTGCTGTAATATGGATCTTGCAAGAAAAAACTGAAGTGCGGATCCTTCGGTATGTCATTCTTTTTATTGGTATGTGCTTACGATCCCATCTTTCCTTCGACAATACATACATGTTGGTTGGCACTATTTTATTAATTCTCCAGAGAGCTTTTTGCATCTGCCCTGAAAAGTATGTTCTGTTTTTGCAGGGGTGATGAACAGTCTGTTCTCAGTTTATGGTACATTTAGTTTATCCTTTTCTTTTTTTGAAAAGTTTCTATATGCAAGAGCCTGTTAATTTGAATTTCTGACTTTACTCTTATGTCAGATATATATGATGATCTAATATCTCGAAGAGTTAACTCTAGTGATGCTGAGAAATTTGCCGAGGTTTGCCCTTGCCCGTGCAATGGGGTTGCTTGGGGGTTCATTTGGTGAGCTAACTCTTTTGTTTTGTTTCTTCCTGAGTTTTTGACTCCATTTTTTTACTCTAATTTGAATTTTTTCTTGCAGGGGAGTTATATCCTTCACATTTCTCTGTGGAGCCATGTATTTGGGCCTTGTCATTCAGTCATGAGTGACAACGCTTCTTTAAATAGACTTCCTAAGGTACATTTCATTATCTGAATGAGGATTAGCTCTTAAAGTACGTCCTTTCTTTTGCACGAAATCTTGAGCTTAATGTTCTTCAACTGAATATAACTTGGCTGAACTGATCACTAATTCACTACTCGATTAGAAGTTAGAACTGGTTTTTACTGATTGAAATTGATTTTTTGCTGATTCTTAAGGGTATTTGTACCAGTTACAACTGAATGTACCGTTCAAAACTTGTATAGGAAAAGCTAACTTCGAGAAGTTTGAGAGAACAGTATGTTCGCATATTGTTTTCTTGTTATCACAGGATGAATGGATGATGCTTGCTTAAAACTTATTTTTAGTGATCAAAACTGTATGTTGCTCATCCCTTGTTATAGTGACATGTTACTGATTTTTGCTAGTTACAACGAACTTTTACACTTCAAAACTAATTCTTTAGTCTTTACAGATGAAAACTACTTTTTACAAGTTGGAGAGAACAAATTGTTCACATAATGTTGTATTGTGAATGAATAGTTGCCCTTGATTTTTGAATGAATAGTTGCCCTTGATTTTGCAGGTTTTGCATGATGGCATACTGTTATTGATTTTCTAGTTTTGGCTGACATCACAGATGAACAGAATTCCTTCATTCTTTTGCAGTATTTTATGCTATCTTCGTACGAAAGATGGCTTGTAAATTTAGACAGAATGAACCCATTGTTTAAGATTACTGGACTGAGGAAAACATGTATCAATATATTTGCCCACTATATAGTGAAATTTGAGATTTTATGATGAGAATTGAGATGATGTCATGATGGTGTTATCATGTTTGGCAAGTGAATTGTCTTTGAAATTTGAAAATAACCGATAAACTGCCATGAATATGATTTACACAGCGAAGTCATTCCAAGTGAAGGTTTAGGCAAACTTGCCATCTGGAAACGAAAAGAAAAGAAAAAAAAGTGTCATGAATTTTATATGAAAATTAATTTATTGATTCGTGGGAGAATTTCTAAAAGAGATCCCACAATAACCCCAAACTTAGGAGATGAGAATCGAACCCAAACCTCATGTTTGGTAGGTGACAATTGAGCTCCCACTTGATTCGACGAATGCCATGATGACAACCTCAAAGAAAGGTTTGGTTTGGCATATAATCGAGCAAAAGCTCTGTGGATCCTTCCTAAAGATATATAGAAAACCTTAACGATTGCTATTGAGTAGTCATACATCCATTTCATTGTAAAATTCATTACTTCAACTAGTCTCCGTGCCCCTTTAGGGGATAACTTAGTAGTTGAGAGGGTTGCCCACCCTTAAACACAATATTAAGTTCACATTCACCATATTTCAGCACAAACCCTAGTTTGTGAGTCTGACAATGTATGACATATCATTTACTCATTATTTTACCCATGTGTAAAAGAAAATATGTATAGAATTGCACCGAAATCCAAGCAGTGTCCTAAGAAAATTTCTTATGCGACGATAAGGACCAATTTCAAAGTTTGTAATTGATGCTCATGACATCCTTTTAAAGATTGTTATTATAATTTCTATTGCAACGTTCATAATTCATGCTCATCGAGTCCAAGCATTTAACTCAGAGAATTCAATTTGCTTCCCTATGAATACAATTGAATTTGTAAGTTCAAATGTTCCTTAGCTGTTGTTAATCGCAGAGTCATGAGCTTAATATTATAAGTTGGATCTCTGTAAAAATAAAAATGACAAAGAAAAAAGAGGCAAATTCATGCAGATAATCTACATTGTTTTAGAGAGTTTCTATCCACACTGATTCCGAGATTCTAGTTCGCTGTCTTCGATCTACTGAATTACACGATGTCTCCATCCAATGGAAGATAGCAAATATCCGAGATCTGGCTTCAACAACACACTGGTGTTGCATCACTGAAGTGGCTAGGGAACAAGTTCGCCAAGCTCACGATCTTGCTACAGTCATTCGCGTTTGTCGTATTCCTTTTATTAGCATGTAATTTCCTTTCCGTTCGTTCTCCCGATGTTAAACCAAAAAAAAAGTTTCACTATGCGGCTGGCTTATAACTTCCATTTCTAAGTGCTCGGGATCCAATATTTAAGTTTTGATTAATGAACTTGGGTTCATTTTGTAAATTCTCGATAGATTATTTACGTTCTGAACTAAGCAAACTGGTGAAATTTGATATACTTTGAAGAAATCAATTTTTCCGTAAATCACATTAATGAGTTGCATAAATCAAGGCTATATATCCAAGTCATCATCAGGGTCCTCATCAGAATCCGGCCTCTCATCGTCCGAATCACGAATGTACACAATCTCACCTATAGAAGATTTGTCAGTTGACTGTGATTTCTCAGCCTCAGTTTCTATCCCATTTTGCCCGTCCATAAAAGATTGCCGACCATCATAGATTTGCTTAGCTTTGTCTGATTCTGAAGAAATAACAAAAAAAATATTATTGAAAGCCTAAGAGAAGCACCATGATGAATAATAATTAACTTGGGTGCTGCCATGAAAGCTCAAATTCTTCCAAAACTATCTGCATTTGGATGCATCAGTACCTTGGTGTTCAAAAGGAAGAACTACTTTCGAACGATCAATTTGCTCTTTTTCTGACAACTGTAGATTAAATTGCACCTGCATAAAGATAAATTGAAACTAGAGATATGAATACACACATTAGGAGGTTGCTTTTCTCATTTAGTTCCATGTCCTAGGAAGTGAACAAAGTTGATTGGTAAGTGGTAATTTGGTTGAACATAGGAAAACCTATCTCCCATGTAGTTGCATTTCCTAGGAATTGCCAAATTTTGTTTGGTTGATCATGGTAAGTAACTTTTTCTATTTTGTGGGAAGTAGAACTTCCTAGGAAGTGCAATTTTCTATGTTTTTGCCACCCAAACAACTCCGCATTCTTCCGCTTCCTAGAAATTTCTACTTTCCATGGTTTTGAATATCAACCAAGAAAGCACTAAGAAATCAACTTTCTCAATATTGTCAGAAGTATAAGAGACATAGCACTTCTAGTGTTATTCGTCAACTAAACAACTCTACAATTTTCAACTTCCAAGGACTTTCACTTCCCAGTTTTTTTTTAATGTCAACCAACAAGCACATTAGCACATTTGTTAATTTTGCCCAGGAAAACAAAGTCGTTTCGAAATTACTAACCTTTGGCACTAGTGTCTGTGCCATTGACTCCTCAGAAGAAGAAATTGATGTAAACGTAATTCCTGATTGCTTAACATGAACTTCTTCGGACTGAAAAGTACAAAAGATGTTAGAGAAAAGGATATCTGGACCACTAATTCCAGTATGGTGAAGCATATATACATCTTAATAAGGAAATACCATCAATCTAACTCTTCCATTTCTTCGCTTGAGGCGCACCCTCAACTTCGCTTTTCTAAGATTCTGCTCAAGCAAAAAAAGGCCTTGCTGTCCACTTTTCAATTGAGTTATACCTTCCACACTAGCCACAATAGAGCACATATACTCAAGAGCAGCACTTACACTCAAATCATGAATATCTGAATGCAACAGCCAAAAGGCACAGGAAACTTGTTCTGCATCACAGAAATGACAACAAGAGGTCATTTAGTATTGACAAATCAGTGACTGCAAAGAGGGAAACGCCAGCAGTTATCATGTGTTGAACAAAAAAACAAAGATTACCCCTCTTCAAAGTTATAACAACTTTAAACAATCAACAATAAGAAAGATGGACAATAAGTCTCACACCTAAGGCAGCCAACTGTTCTCTTCACTGCACTGCTTGATGCCATATAATGGGAATGGATGAGAAATCTTATGGGCAAAATGTCATACATTACCATAACACAAGCAAATATTTATAAGCCAAATTTTGCAGGAGTAGACCAAGTTCAAAGATCTCCAGTTTGATATAAAATAAGTATGTTTGCTTAGATTAGCCAAGTCTTCCACATCCAAAGACAAACAAACAAGGATTTAGGCGATATGTTATTTCAAGCCAAGATATAGCCACCTTTTAACGGTGTTTTAGTCCATCATGCAGCTCATCAAGGGAAAACAAGGACAAAGCACCTGTTGTAACAAGGGAATACAATATCATCTACTAGATCAAGTAGAAATTATAAATTATGCAAAAAGAAAATTAGTCTATGGCCATAAAAATGAAAAGCCAAAGCATTATAAATAAATCAAGCGATCTAACAATTTCCAGTTGCTTGCTACAAGCTAAAATTGACTTCTTTAAAGAATTTGGTCAACCAGCCAAGACATGATCTATGAATAGATATCATGAAATGTACGTTGAAATATGATTTTACAACACATAAAAGAAGATTACTGAAATGCTTTTGTCTTAACATCTCAAACATCATGAAAAAAAGCAAATAATTCATATTAAATGGAGTTACATACCATGGCAACGAATATTGCTTAGAAGACCAGCTACAGATGACAAAGGGACATCTCTAAGTAACTCGGTTACCTGGAAAAAATTACGTTACTGTAAGAAACAAAAAGATAATTCATCGAAATACAAGTATATGATTTATGCAGGATGATATGCCACCTTACGTTCCATGATACAGTTTCACATCATTCATCATTGTGCATAGTTACTTTGCGATAATTGTTTAACAAATGCATGCAATTTCTAGAAAGCATCTACAGCATAAACAGCAGCGAAGGAAACTTTCGTCTCTATATAAATGTATTTGGTACATGTTATGCAAGCTAATTTAACCAGTGTCTCCAACAATGTGTCCTTTGAGATGATGATGTTCAAAATCTAGAGTTGAGCATTGGGTTCAGCTTGTAAAAACAATAGTATATTGTTAGCAGCTCTTAGTGGTCGTTTGAGTAAATGTAGGAAATGTAACTTCTTAGGAAGTTCCCGTACCAAAAATATTTTACTTCATGGGAAGCATAAGAGGTTGTTTGGTTGAATATAGGAAATTCCACTTTCTGTGTGGCTTGCCATAAAGTGGCAATTCCTATGTTTATGTCAATCAACAATTCTACAATTTTCCACTTTCCATGACTTTCCACTTCCCATGTTTTCTCAATTCAACCAAAGAAGCACAAATTCTATAATCATGCTTCACTAGTCACAGCAGTTCCCTTAAAAAACTCGACTCCCCTAAAACCGCCCCGCCACCCCCTTCCCCCCACCCACCCCAACAAAAAAATAAAGAGTCCTCCAATAAGCAAATAACAAATCTCCTGTACAATAATAAATATCCAATTTATATTGTTTTTCCTTTCTTAAAATTTTGGGTTTGAAGAGGAACAAGGTATTACCGAGTCTATTGCTATGCAGAATCGATCCTTTCCTTGTCCAACAATTCCTGTGACACAAACAAGTATTCAGGAAGCTCAGAGTTGACTCTGACCAAATAAAAAGGGAATAGCACAAACATATTAAGCGGAAGTTACAAGACAGCCTTCATTTTATTTAATGCTGGATAATTGAAGCAAGCCAGTATTGGTAGTTAAATCACTTGCCCAATTGATACGAGATTAAACAATTACTTTTTTTGCATTTAGCGTAGAAATTACTTTTCAGTTTATCAGCGGAAACTTCTGATCATGTCAGTCATGACTTTTCATCCAACACACACATAGACAAATAGACAATACATGACAAAAGAGATGAAAGATTACCCACAATCAGATACAACATGAATTGGTTCTCATTAGCTTAAAATAATGCCAACAATTAGACAGAAATCTCTATTATTCACTTGTTTATGCACAATTAGCAAGTACAATGTCCAATCTCAGTATTGATGGGCAGTAAATGAAGCTATACCTTTTCCCAGTTCAAGTATGCCAGAAAGTAATTTCTCCAAATCCCTCACATCCCTGAAAACTGTTACCCAAGTAGATGAATCCGGAGAGCTGCCAATCTGCCCACTTTCCTTAAGCCTATGCTTCCAACCAAGAGGATCGGTATAACAATCAAGTATCCGGACCCTGCAATTAAATTTCCCATTATCATAACACATCAGAGCCATAATTTGCTTATCTTATTATGGTTCGTTTCTCTAGTTTATAATGTAAATCAATGGAAGAGAAAAGGAAACCCAGCAATTAAAAAATTTACACATCCAAAGACTCCCTTCGTTGGAAATACGATGAAAGACTCCCTTCGTTGGAAATAATCCCACATGTCTCAAATTCTCATTCCCTCATAAGTAAGGATCTCCTCATCACTCAAGTAGTGGTATCCCGTAAAATCCGATTACAAACCATTATTATCTTAAAAAACGTAACAACTTTCTCTGAAAGTCTTAAAATTTAGTATATGCGACCATTATAGTTGGACTGAAGGAGCACATTATTTCAGATTTTCTTCGAAAAAAACAAAATCATCAATAATTTCACCCATTTAAACCAATAAATAAAAATAACTTCAATTATAATTGACAGAAATAAACATGTCAAACTGCTTATACCCAGAGCAGCAAATGCCTACACTCTTCAACAAGTCCATGTAAAAATTATGGAAACTAAGCAAGTCAAAATTATTCACATCCAAAATTAAGTGAAAAAATGTAAAAATCTCACCTTCATATTTCCACAACATTTGCATTTTGCACCATTTAATCAGCAATAATTTCACACATTAAAAAAAGACAACATAACTTCAAAATTAACCAAAAATAACGGAAATGAATACATACCATTTATCCAACGAAACACCATCAAATCCTCCATTCTTCAGCAAATCAACATAATACGACGGACTTCGAGAAAATGCCACAATCACTATGCCTCTGCGATCACATTAAGCACAAAATTAGCAAAAGAAACACGCAAAAGAAGAGCATAATTTACTCTGGCAATTAGATGATACGGCATCGTTTTAGAGTGTAACCTGGATTGGGATTTTCCCGCCAAAATGAAGGAAGAAAGCTGAGAAACGACGTAATCGAAGACATGGGAGGCTAGAGGAGAGAGAATGGAGTCCTTGATTGTGAGAGCCGGAGCTAACTCTCCTTCTAATGCTCCGTCTCGAAGAACTCTGCAAGTTGCTTCCGCCATTGTTGTTGATTATGAAGCTCTAAAACCCTAGGTTCTCAATTTGGGGGTTTTGACTTTTGACCCTCTTTGTTTTCTCGTTTTGATCTTTTGTTGACAACGGTTGATCACTCCCACAAACCCGGTTTGATTTTTTTTTTTTTTTTTTTTTTGAAACGAACCCACCAGAGGGAACCTACTTCAATAGATCAGAACGAGCACCAACAATTACATCACTAGGGAAATCACTATCCCAAATACTTTCTTCCTCCGCCGTAATGGTAGGGTGAGCTAAAGTATGGGCTACATTATTGCAACTACGCTTAACACAAGACCAAACAACAGATTCAAAAGAATTAACAAAAGACAAAATATCCTCTAAAATTAAAAACAAGATGCTCGTTCCCTTCTCATTTTTCTGTAACGCTGTGATGACATTGACATTGTCATTTTCCACCACAAGCTTGGAAAAGCCCATAGTACGCGCCACCATCATGCCCCACCTGATTGCCATTGCTTCCGCTAACATAACATCCAGCTCGAATCCCAGCTTCTTCGACCCACACACTAGAACCTCGCCCTTCTCATCTCGGCATACCATACCCATCCCTGTACCCCTCACCCTCCTTTCACTCCCGCGTCCACATTCGCCTTGATCCACCCCGGTTCGAGACACTTCCAAACAGCCGTAAGCAAAGCGCTACCCCCTTCTTCCTTCTCAGTCCTTTTCGGAGCCTCAGCAAGCTCCCTAGTCTCGCCCCATACCCTTCTCGCATATCCGCACACTTCGCTAACCTCCTCAAACTCCCCCGCCATAACCCACTTGTTACGGGCACTCCACATAGCCCACATCATTGTGATAAAAAACTCCCACTCTTCCGTTCCAAACTCGTCACTCACCCACTCCCACCACTCCCCCAACGTAGCGAAGCTTCTATCCAAAACTCGCTCAATCCCACTAGCAAGCCAAATCCCACGAGCCAGCTTGCATTCTTTCAAGGCATGGACAACTGTTTCCTCCGCATCACCACACACCGCACACATCGAGTTCAAATTCGGTACTCGCACACTGAGATCCACTTTCGTGGGCAAGGCATTGCTGCAAGCTCGCCACGCAAACAGCTTAATCCTGGGCAGCAGTGAAGAGTTCCAGATTTTATTCCACAACACACGCGTATGAGAGATCGAGGAAGAAGCTTCCACCTGCTCATCCTTAAAAATAGCTCTATATGCGGATTTTACCGAGTACCTGCCATTCTTTTCCAAAGCCCAAAACATAGAGTCTTCAGTGAACCTATTACTCAACGGGATGCTCAAAATGCGTTGTTGTTCAAAGGGGAGAAAAATACTCTCCACAAGTGACGGATTCCATTGTCTAGTTATCGGGCTAATAAGCGAACCAACATCAAGCTCTTCATTGAAATTACCAACCGGTGAAATGACTTTTCTAGTTTGCGTATTCGGAATCCAAGGATCCTTCCATACTCGTATCTTCTCACCATTCCCAATTCTCCAACAAAAACCCCTTCGAACCACCCACTTTGCCTCCCAAATACCCCTCCAAGTATAACTAGGATAATTCCCGAGTCCCGATTCCATAAAAGACGAGTTAGGGAAGTACCTAGCTTTTAAAATACTATGGAGAAGAGAATCCTCTACCGTCATTAGCCTCCAGGCTTGCTTACCAAGAAGAGCCCAGTTGAACAACTTAAAGTCCCGAAAACCCAATCCTCCATCCTTCTTAGAACGACACAACTTTTTCCAAGCCACCCAATGAATTTTTCTTTCACCACTTTTTTGCCCCCACCAAAACTGAGAAACAAGGGATCTTAATTCATCACAAAAAGAGGATGGAATCTTAAACACACTCATCACATAGGTAGGGATAGATTGGGCTATAGCCTTTATCAAGATTTCCCTACCCGCCTTAGAAAGAATCATCCCTTTCCACCCTTGTAACTTCTTCCACAACTTCTCCTTTACACCTTTTGTTATCACTTTTTTTTAGCGCCCTACAACAGTTGGCAAGCCCAAATATTTTCCATGATTCTCCACCAACCGAACACCTAACTGCCCGCGCTAAGTGTCTCCTTCTATCATTCACTACTCCAAAGACTAAACGAGACTTCCGTCTTATCAAAGTTAACTTTTTGCCCCGATGCTTGCTCATAAGTATCCAACACCTCCTTCACCACATCAACTTCTCTACTAGAGGCTCCTGAGAAAATAATGCAATCATCCGCAAACAAAAGGTGAGAAACAGTTGGAGCACTAGGCGCCACTCTCACCCCTCTCAGCCCTCTATATTCTTCTGCTCTCCTCAGAAGATGAGAAAAAACCTCTGCACATAAAATAAAAAAGGTAAGGAGATAGAGGGTCTCCCCGCCTTATTCCACGCGCAGGGACCAACTCATCTCGTAGGATGACCATTAATAAGAACTGAAAATGTTACAGATTTCACACATTCCATTACCCTATTCACCCACCTCCCATCTAACCCAAACTTCAACAAAGTAGCTTCCAGGAAGCACCATTCAATCCGATCATATGGTTTCGACATATCTAGTTTTAGAGCCATACAACCCTCCACCGCTCGCATTCTTCATAAAATGGAACATCTCAAAAGCAACCAACACATTATCAAGTGATTAATCGCCCGGCACAAAAGCACTCGATTTACAAAGAATTATATCAGAGAGAAATTTTTTAAGTCGATTAGCTAGAACTTTTGAGACTAGCTTATAGACCACATTACACAGGGAAATCGGGCGAAAATCACTCATATGATCAGGCTTACTTTTTTTCGGAATTAGTGCAATAAAAGTTTTATTCAAACTAGAGGGAATAGCAGCACCATTCAGAATGTCAATCACAGCAGCAGACACAGATGGACCAACAATGTGCCAGTAAGACTGGAAAAATAATGGACACATACCATCGGGGCCGGGAGCTTTCACAGGATGCATTTGACTTAAAGCAACGCGAACTTCTTCACCAGAGTATGGCATTTGTAAACTCTCGTTCATCTCTTGGGTAACACGAGGAGCAAAATCCTGTAGTGCCACATTCACAGCCGTAGGGTTGGATGTAGAAAACATTCCTCGAAAATAATCCACAGCAACTTTCGCAACGTTCTCCTTATCTGTATGCTCAATACCATTGTCATCTTTAATGCATGAAATGGAATTTTTACGTTTTCGACTCGAGGCACGCTGATGAAAAAATTTTGTGTTTCTATCTCCTTCCCGAAGCCATATGGCACGCGACCTTTGTCTCCAGAATACTTCCTCCACCCGAACCATAGTTTCGATCTCTCTAACAAGCTTCCTACGTTGTTCCATTTGGGATGCCGAAAGCCCCCTACAATTCAGCTTGCTTAGAAGCTTCCTCTTCTTCCTCAACTCTCTGAATGCTTTGCCAAACTTTTTCTGTCCCCACTCCCGCAATTCACCAGCACAGAAGCTCAGTTTAGAACCGAGGTCAGGCCCGCCGAACTCCCACGCTGTAGCAATCACATTTTCGCATGCTTCTTCGTTCGCCCAAATCTGTTCGAACCGGAATGG
This sequence comes from Beta corolliflora, assembly GCA_947648045.1. Taxonomy (NCBI): domain Eukaryota; kingdom Viridiplantae; phylum Streptophyta; class Magnoliopsida; order Caryophyllales; family Amaranthaceae; genus Beta; species Beta corolliflora. The sequence goes on from CANSZD010003548.1 coordinate 535,490, forward strand.
CTTTGGCCCCAAGCCTACATAGCCCTCTCTATTTGCAAAAACGAGCTTTAAAGGAGCGTGATCAGACCACTCCCTATCCATATTAAACAAGTGAGAAGTCGGGAAAGTATTCAGCCAATCGTTGTCTGCAAGAGCTCGGTCGAGACGACATTGAACATTATCCTCATTAATCCGCCCATTGTCATACGTAAATTCATACCCAGACCATGGCACCTCTCTAAAACCACACACATCCACCGTGTCTCTAAAATTTTTCATCTGCCACTCCGCTCTGCTACATCTACCTTTCATCTCATAATCATACAAAATCTCATTAAAATCACCCATACACAGCCAAGGCAACTCATGCTGCATTTTAAGTTCACAAAGTAGCTTCCAGGAAAGATGACGATTATGAACCTCCGGCCATCCGTAGAAGCCCGTGAACCTCCATTCCACATCCCCTACCCCTACTCTAACCACCACATCAATGTGATGCACAGACATCGACAGGAGATCAACAGTTATATCCTTTCGCCACAATAATGCAATGCCACCCGAGCGTCCCACCGAGTCAACAGCTAACCCATGAAAATCACCCAATTTATTTCTAACTACAAAAAATTCCTTCGAACTCAACTTTGTCTCCGACAGAAAGACTAAAGTCGGGGCCTCTCTCCGAAATAAATCTCGGAGGCCAGTAACTGCAGAGGGATTGCCCAACCCTCTACAGTTTAGACTTATACAATTCATTGGGCCTGGCGGGGTTGGGTTACACCAACCTCCGTCACCATGCCACCAGGAACAACTGAGGATAGGGATATGCCGACCTTTTTCCGTAGTGGAGCCTCCCCGTTTGCTTCCACCACGTCAGATCTCTCATGTTTACCAAGAGAACAATTCGACCCATCATGCATCTTTGTATCCTTTTCAGAACCCCTCATAATCTTTTTCCATTTTCTTTTAGTGGACCCAACATTCACACTCTTCACCTTACGCCCCTGATCCCTTAAACAGAGTTCCTCCTCCTCCCCATCATGCTCCATATCCACACTATCCTCCACTCCCTCCTCCAAACTCCTCACCGCAAGAATTTCTTCTCCTCCCTTTTTGTCATACTCCCCACTTTCCTGCACAACCTTTCGACTCAAAGAAAGTTGTTGGTCTTGACTTGCCACATAATCCACATTTCCCTCCATGCCAGCAACATTTACAACATTTAAATCCCACCCCCCCTCATTCAAAACATTCGATGGAAGCACAACACTAATTTCAGCGTCAACATGTTCAACTAAGCTGCCCTTTTTGATTTCGCTACTCGTATTATCAACAGTGCAAGGATGCGAATCACAAACAAAAGTAGGCTCTTTACTTACATGGGGAGTAGGCGTAGCATTTAGACATAGAGGAGAGGCCACAGCCACCTCCTTCGAAGGTATCTCAGGCACAACATTCAATATGCTCTCCACCCCTTCAGCAATGGTGGGACGAGATAATGGCGTCCCCCCCACTTTATCACCCTTCTCCCTCTCCTGCTGTGGACTCTCAAATCGGATAGCACGAGCACATCTTAGGAACACCTTCGTTTCCTCCTCTAATCTTTGTCGACCCCGTCGCGGGGAAGCCCTCAACCAAGAACCCCACTGTTTATCATCCGTTCTATCATCCTCACCAACCTCCAAACAGTCCCGCTCAATATGACCAATTATCCCACACATATAGCAAAAGGTAGGTAACCGCTCATATTTTATCTCAACCAAGGCAGTGCAGTTTTTCAACGAAATTTTTTGAACTCTTCGCAGAGGTTTTGAGACATCCACCATAACTCGAACCCTGGCCGATGTATCCCAGCCCACCCCATCCTTCTCAACGTCAATTACTTCTCCCACACTCCCTGCAACCAGACCTATATGGTTTGCCGATCGACAACCCAGCGACAAATTATATAACCGTATCCAAAAAGGGCAGCAGGTCATAGAAATATCCGACGGTTGTTTGTTGTCGTCGATATCACTCAGCATCAATAAATGTTGATCGAACATCCATGGTCTACCCGCTAAGACCTTCGCTTTGTCTCGCGCACAAGCAAATTGGATCACGAATAATCCATTCTCTATAGCACGAAAAAGGGCTCCCTTTGACAAGGACCAAATTTGATTCATGGTTCTTTTTAGGGCTTCAAAATTATATGATCTAACAGTTAATATATTGCCTACTAGGGCAAGATTAATATTTTTGTCAATTTCAGTGCTTGCTACGTTATCGAAGGAGACTATCGAATCTTCCTCTGCCATTATTTTAAGGTTGGAAATTCGAGAAACAATCTCATCAGCCATGTCCGATAATTATAATCCCAACGGGGATCACAATCCTAGAAAATTCGAGCAGAAAAAATGGAAAACCAAGACGCACACTCAAACCCTAGGGATACCCACTAGAGAGAGACTTTTTATATGACGGTTTGGTATTTTTTAAGGTAAGATAATTGGTTTAGGAACGGAGGAGCCAATCCGTCATGACAAGATAAAATTCTCAAACTTATTGTTGGGATGAACATTTGAACCCTCGGTAAAATTCTAGAATTCAGGGTAGTACCGTAGTAGTCCTCTCTCTTCCTCCTCTAAAGTAAGCCCCGTTCGGTATGGTCGTGAGTTTCTAATTTTTGGTCTGGATTTTTCGCCAATTGCAACCTTTTAAAGTGTCGGGTTTGTTAATTGCAGCCTTTTCATTTCAAACTCTCCAATTGGAGCCTTTTAAAATCAATGTACCTTTAAGTTGCAGCCCAATTTCATTTTCAGGTCAAATTAGCCTGAATATGACGTCACATTTAACCATAGTTAAGTCCAACGGTCCTTTTTATCTCCACTCTTTTCCACTTCCCTCCAAAACCCTCGACTTCTCTCTCTGCTCTGACCTCCATTTTCTCTCTCCTCTGACTGACCTCCATTTTCTCTCTCCTCTGACTGACCTCCATTTTCTCTCTCCTCTCTATCCAGGACCACCATTTTCTCTCTATTCTCTCCTCTCTCCTCTCTGTGCTGGCATTTCTAAGCTAATCTGGCAATGACTAAAAATTTTGTGGGAAGATCCACACAAGCATCTTCTACATTCTTGAAGATCCGTCTGATATACATCACGAAGACTGCATGTCCAAAGAAAATGGCATTTTTTTTTTCAGGAAAGATAATTGGTCCGAAGACCAACCCCTGCTAGGCTACTAGCCTGCAGGGCACACCAGCTCATTGGCTGGGTAGTGGGGATTTATACCCACAAGCAAACATTTTTAAACAAACTCCCCAAATTGGGGAGTGATGAGAGTCGAACACCCGACCTCGCGGTTGGGAGGTGGGAGCACCAACCATTGGGCTCCCACAAGGACCTCAAGAAAATGGCATTATTTAAAAGCAAAGTTATGTTATAACACAGTGGAAGTTTTACAAAAGGGGGAAACAGAATTTCATAAGTCCCTAAATACCACATGTATACCATCCACCAAAATAAAGAGCAGAAATAAAAAAAAGTTATGTGATATTTACAATTAAAATAGTGGTGCCAGCAAAGAGCTCTACAGGAAACGATAACAAGGATACTAATTCTTTGCAAGGGAAAGGAAATTAATTTAGAAGCAACACTTGTCTGGCGTAAAAAAATTCAATGGCACTGATTTCATTGGATGACATAGAAAGAAAGCGGGGAGTAGACCTTCTCCCAGGATTGTCCTTAGTCCAAGCTCTCGTTTTTGAAATGTACAACCCACAATTACACCTCTTACCATCTTGACTCCAACCTCTACCCTTCTTAAACATAATTCCTGCCACATAATTACCAATTCATGAATACAATTGCACTTAATTAGGTTTTGAAATCAAAAGCCCCAATTTTTTTCAATCGACAAGCCCTAATTTTTGGACCCAATGATTCTATAAAAGTCATGTGTGTGTACCTTGAAAGTAAAAAAAAAAAAACGATCTCGTTATGTTTATTTATTTGTTTTTTGAAATCTAAAAACTATATTTTTTATGTTTTCATAGTTGTATTTTTGGTTTTGAAAAATGGAAATAAGAAACGACAATGAATAGGTTTGTATTTCAAAATTTCCACTGTGTGCTTTCATATTAAAGAAGTGATAAGTATGCTTAATATAATTTTATATTATTTTAACATATATTATATTAATTTTATAATCTTATAACCAAAAGTTAAAATTGAAGATCATACCAAAGGATCCCTTGCCCTTTCTTATAGGATTTTTAACCAAAAATCACCTCTAAATGAGGAGTCTATTTCCATAACCATGCTATATAAGAAAAAAAAAAGTTTTGCGTAAACCACCAATATATGACGAAGTACTATCTACACGAAACCACCCTTTACGATTTTGATCGATTAATAGTTGGTTTATGGCAAAATTTTGCATAAATATCAATATGTCACACCAAACTAACACTTAATAAGTTTACATACCTTTTATTTTCCCCTACTTTTGAATTAAATGAATAATATTGTCAACACCTTTGTGTTCCTATGTCTAGATATGTACCTCTCTTTTTCTAAAACAAACATATTAGATTAGATTTGATCTATGAATATAAGGTAAACTAAAGATTTTGGTATTGAATGATATTAATATAAACTTAACATAAATGATTTTTGAATAAAAAAAACTATTACAAGGTGTCTTTATTTTTTGGCAGCGGGAGAAAAAAGAAAGAGCAAACATCGATCGAGGAAATTTTAGGGGTTTTCGCCCCTCCACAGCCAGTATGTGGGATTCCTTGATCCTTTCCCTGTTTACTTTATAGCAACATAAACACGGGAGGGAAGTTACAACCGCCCTAATAAGTCTTTGGGTAGACATTTGTCATATGAGGAAATGACACTATACTTATTAAATAAGAAGCTAAGGGAATCAAGAGAGAGATCATGAGATGAACTCATGCAATAAGAAGAAAGATAGAACGATATTTCTAATTAAATAAGAAAATATTACAATTAATCGAAAACTTTAATAATAAAAACACTTGTTTATAAATGGAGGAAGAGTATGTAATATCTCCTGTGGGCTGTGACGGCAGGTGAAACTTGATCCTTCTCATTCTCTAATGCATTTGCTAGTTGCTACCCTCATCATGTGGAACTCCATCAATTATGGGGCCAAGCCAAGCCTTTGATGTCATGATTTGCATTGTTATGCAAAATTGTAGGAGAAATAAAGGGGAATTTTGTAGCTTTACATTACATTTACATATTTTTTTTCAACAAAGTGAACTCTACACTTCACGTGGATTTACATAATTAAATTATAATTGCAACTATAAAAGGAAAGGTCAACTAAATATATGTACTGTATACTGTTGATGGAGTTGTATGTTATTGTACAAATAAATAATTATCATATGATGTGAGGTTTCCATGTTAAACAAAAGGAACAATCTTTTTTTATTTTTTTTTAAAAAGGCAAGATCTAGAGTACTACTACATTATTATAGTGGTTGTGACTTGTGACTTCAAATTTATGTTAGTTGTAAAGGCACAATCAATCAATTCGATACTCCTTCTCACCTCACCTTATACCTTGGAAAGATTTTCTCAAGACTGTCGGTTACTATGTTTCCTTACTTGACTAGTAACTCGGGATTTGGTGAATGGTGAGAGTAGGGGTGATAATGAGCCTGACAAGCTCGCGAGCGTTCGTTTCGGCCGAATTTCGGTCAGAAACTTTCGAATATGACTTAACGAGCATTTCATTGAAAAAAGTGCTCGTGAGCAAAAGTTCGTAATGATTATTATTTTATCTTAAAAAAATATTTTATATTAAAAAAAAAAATTATATTAAAAAATTATTTTTATATATTAAAAATTATATTAAGTATTTCTTTTTAAGATACTAAGTTCATTTCGAAAGCTCATGAACAGCTCGATAGTCTTTTTAGTTACTACAAATATTTCATTAATGTTTAATTTAAGATAAAAAAATAAATTGATAGCTATGTTTAAAAGGAACCATGTTAATAATCATAATATTTTTAAAAATTAAAATGTTGTTTAAAATTTGAAAGGCAGGTGTTGTTACTAACAAAATATAATCAAAATCCATATGTAGAGTGTTGTATCTCAGATTCTCACTGCCTCAAACCACATCAAATTTCAGCTAATGTTCCAGATTTGTTTGTTAAGCTTAACGTCTACTCTCCACGTCCTTGGTGCCCATTGTCTTCTCGAATTCCCTAATTTGATTAATGGTTTTTGGTGCCTTCTTCTTAAAGGTGGACCGACGAAGATGTTAGTGAAGGTTGAAAGTGTATTCACGACTAACAACCTATTCCTTTCTACATACTCTTCGTTTGCTCCACCATTTTTGTTGTTTTCTTTTTCTTCCCCAAAAAATTTAACTTTTTGTATCCATTAAAAACAATTTTAGTTCGTTAATTTTAAATTCGCATTAAATCTGCAGAAGAAAAAAAGAAAATAGAAGATCTCAAAGAGAGAGAAAAAGGACAAAGAAAAATACTTTGGTTGGTTGGTAACGCCACGGTGGGAGATGAGCAGTGAGTGAAGAAGAAACAAAGGAGGAAGTGGTTTACAACTTGGGCGTCCCACATCGGTTGAATAGCCGAAGCGTGTGAGTTAAAAGCTCTATAAAAGAAATTTCTGACTTCCTAAACCTCTACGGTTGGGCTACTACTTGCTTGGCCATGAAATTAACAAGTGTTTAGACAATGGGCCTTTAAACTATTAAACGTTTGGGCCCTAATCTAACCTTGGACTTGACTTGCTTAAGTTGAAGTTTAATTTTGAACTTTTCGAGCTCGAGCCGAGCTGTAAATTTGGGACTCGAGCTCGAGTCGAGCCGAGCCGCAAATTCCAATCACGATCTCGGGCCGAGCTCGGCTCCCCCAAGCTCGACGAGCTCACGAGCCGAGCCGAGCCCATGAAAAGTTAAATGAGCTCGAGCCGAGCCCAGTGCTATTCGGGCTCGGCTCGCTCGATAAGCACCCCTAGGTGAGAGAATATCATAATGTGATATCTCTAGTTTTTTTTTTGGGGGGGCCCACTTGGTAAGAAGAAGGACCCTCTTGGACCAAAGACCTATCGCAGGTCGCCCATCCCGATTCGTGTCAATACTTGAGAGTAAGGGGGATTAAGGGAATCCCTACTCCCAAGCACAACGAGTAGTGGGGTTCGAACTTGTGACCTCAAAGTGACAAGGGTGAGTTTCCCATCACCTCCACTCAAGCAAGCTTGGTTAATGTGATATCTCTAGTTATTTGATGTACCGGAGTAGTATAGCTTTTGAAATCATAAGCGTATTGTGTGAGACGCGCTTCGAGTCATGTTATCGTTTATAGGTGTAAATTATTAGTTTAAACTAATAAATATTTCGATAAAATTGATAGATATCTCGGGTTAAAGTGATAAATGTGTAGGTTAAGTCGGTAGATGTTAGGTTTAAACTGACACCCGTCTCAGTCATGTCTTGTATTGAGACAATCTCGCACAAGATTTTTCATTTGAATTTATAGTGGTTTGGCCTTTACCAATACAAGTTGTAGACTACGTCTCGTTTAGGTGGTAAAATTTTAAATTTTACTCCCTCTGTTTTCTTTTGTTGTTCATGTATTCCTTATTGGAAAATTCTAATATGTTGTTCATATTTTGAATCTTTCCTTACATAGATGTATTCTATGACTTAATTCCCCATTGGTTTTAAGCTGCAATAAATGTATTCACACTATTTAATAGTCATTATTGTCATTTTTACTCTTTTATCCCCTCAAACTTTTGTCTTATTGGTTGTCTAACATACATTAACTCCAAGGGTTATAATCTGTATTTTTAATTTATTTAAAATAGTGGAATCTTGTCCATTTTTTAAGTTACATTGGTTTCTCCCCCAGTTTTAAATAGAAACAACAAAAGAAAACGAAGTGAGTAGTATGTAAAATATGAGATCAGATTTCATCTATATCAACATTATACAAGAAATATGTCAAGCTTAGCTAAAGTGTGTTTAAATTAGGTGAAGGAATTACCTCATACTCCCTCCTTTTTTTAATTGCTACAGTTTGTTTTGTACAAGATTTTTAGGCAATGTCATTTGCATGCTTTTTGGAGAGTACATTTTGACTCATTTAATGAAAATAAGGAGGAAAAGTGAAAGAAAATAGCATTTTTTTGGTAAAAAAAAAAGTGAAAAACCAAAAAATATTATTACTGCAGCGGTTTGGCAAAAGGACCAGCTTGCAATTATCAAATTCTTGGAGCTTGTAGCAGTACCGCTGGAGAAGAATCCAAGTTGTAGCTTAGCCAAAACTTGTTGCTCTACAAAGCTTATTGCTTTGATTTACTTTATTTGGGCCCCCATGTACCTTATTTCCCACAACATTGTGATTGTATGAATTGTATATTATAAATTGTCGAAATGGTGATGACATGTGGAACCTACAAAAACAAGTGGTTATGGCTTTCCATTGGTAGAGGTTGTAGCTTGGAAATATTGTAGTTTGGAAATCTGATGTGGCAAACAAAGTTACAAAGGTTGTAGCTATCCATTGGAGTTGCTCTTACTTTTTGATGGATCAATAACACACATTTTGAATTAAACTTCAAGTGAACAACAAAAGAACACACATTGTTCATGGGATGATCTATATTTCATAAACATATATTTATTCTATCAACAAAAAGATGTTCATACGCAAGGTTGTCGATTTTGTTTTCCTCATAGGCACAATTAATCGATTGAGTAAATTACATACACTTGAAATTCTTGATACTCATTACTTTAGTCGGGTCCATAAACCATATGATATACATTCAAAAGCGAAGGAGATACCTTGATGTTCAAGAGTATAATTTATTCGAAGACAGTAATTCTTGTGTGGGTTTACATCCAAAAGATATATTGGTCCCTTTATTAACTTATATTGGCAAGAGGTATGATTTTATCATTGTATGAAGGAACTCACGTGCATGGTAGCTTGCATCTTTTTGTCCCTTGGCAAATAAGCAACATGTGACCAGTACTCTCCTCTTGCCTTTTTCTTTTCTCATTTTCTCAAATATCCACTTTAATTGGACATTAGGCAAGTATATGACCTAAGGTTTTCTTTATGATAATCTATACTAAGGATGGAAATGGGTTTTTTCACCCGTCACCCGATCCATCACCCGTTTAACCTCCAACCCATCACCCATTTATTTAGTTTTACATGTAAACTTACTTACTTTTTATATTTTTGATAGAAATATTTTATATCATGTGTATCATATCACAAATTTCATTAGAAAATATACTACATGGTTTAACCCGTTTATCACCCGACCCACCCGTTTCAACCGGTGGGTGACGGATGGATGGATGGATGCGGGTGGAGCGGATGGATGCGGGTGACGGATGCGGGTGATGCTCCACCCGCCCCGAATCCCATCCATTTCCATCCCTAATCTATACTAATATATTAAAAGGTGTTCTTCGATCAATAAGGAACTGTGTCACGTGGCGCTATCCCTTAGAGTTTTGACTTCATGTATTTCATATACAATAAAAAAATTAGATTATGCATGGTATCAGATTTGATCCCATAACCTCAAGCTTGTGTACAAATGTCTTAACCACTAAACCAAGTAATATTTGGTGTTATAATTTCAATGTAAATTACTAATAAATGAAATATACAAGTACCCGGGGCATAGCCCGGGCCTAAAAACTAGTTTATTTATTGCAACTTGTACAAAAAAAATGATGGAAATGTGATGAATCAGTACATATACACAAACGAGTATTATTTGGTACTAAACTAATAAATATAAAGATGGTGTAAAAATTATATATCTCACCAAAAAAAACATCCAAGTACTATTTTTTAGATTAAAAAACTAAGCAAAACTATGAATTTCCGAACCCTTATTTTTCTTCCGCCATCCAAATTCAATTGTACAATAAGAAACTTGACCTTTTTAAAGAGGATTTCCCTTCAAAAGTTATCACCTATCTACAAATGTAGAGTAAAAAGTACAATATTGAATTTTTGTTACTCGGTAATCATTAAATCCAGGGTTGCATATTTTAACGATTTTGTCTTGCAAATTTGCTAATCTAAAGGGCCAATCAAGTCTTATTACCTCAACTACTATACATTAATGGAGCTCGGTCAAGAATGATGCCACAACATTTGAATATATGCAGGAGCAGATTTGAAGGAATGCCATTTTTATAAGAGTATTTTCATACTTGCATTATGATTTTAGATCTTTCACGGGATGATTGTAAGTGTTTAATGACTTTTATTTAATGAAATTACCCCTTTCCTATTAATTCCTTCAAGAAAAAAATCAATACTAGTAAAAATCATTGAACAAGAACATAGAAACTAATTGCTTTAATTACAACGATAATACTCCATCCGTTTTCTTTTGTTATTCATGTATTCCTCATTTGGAAATTTCAATATGTTGTTCATAGAGATGGCCACTGGTGCGGGCTGGACGGGCCAGTCCGTGGGCTCTAGCGGGCCGGGTTGAGATTTCATGGCCCAGGACCGGACCGTGAAATTCACGGTTTGGGCGGACTGGTTCACGGGCTGAAAAATCTTGGCACACACCGGTTTGTTACCAGATTTTACGGTTCAAGGAGTGGTTCTGGCGGTTCGTGGGCCTAGCGGGCTGGACAGGGTTGGTGGTCCGGCATGAGAATTTTTTTTTTTTTTCAAAATTATTGAATCATTGAAATTATTCATTATTATTACATAAAACCTTTAAAATTAATTAATATATATATATATATATATATATATATATATATATAATTATTAATATTAATGAATAATTTCATTATATTTGAATTTGATTGAATTATAATATATGCAATTTGTTTAAAATATATACAATTTGATCAAAATATACATAATTTGGTTGAATAATTACTTGGACTGGGCTGGTCCGGTTCATGGGCCGGGCTGAATCGATTTCGTGGACTGGGCTGGGCGGTTTTAGTAGCGGGCTTTCGTGGATTGGGCTCGAAAAATTCGGCCCACGATCCACCCACCAATTTCACGGTTCGAGGCGAGCTGGACCGGGCTTTTCACGAGCTCACCCACACGGCCCACGAGGTGGGGCTGGGTTGGATGGACTGGATTGGCCCATGTTGTTGGCCATCTCTACAGTTGTTCATATTTTGAATCTTTCCATAATAATATAATTTATGAATTAAATTTCTCATTAGTTTTAAGAGGTAATAAATGTGTTCACACTATTGAGTAGTCATTTTTTACCTTTTTACCCTTCAAACTTTTGTCTAATTGGCGTTTTAACACGTAGCTACTCAAAGACGATAAATAAATATTTCACACTAGTTTGTAGTTAGTTAACTCTTTTACCCCTCAAACTTTTTGTATGATTGGTTGTCTAACATAGAAAATCAAAAGGGCAAGAATCTTTATTTCTATTCATTTAACTTTATTTAAAATAGTGGAATCTTGCCCATTTTTTTAATTGCATTGGTTTATTCCCCGATTCCAAATAGGAACAATAAAAGAGAATGGAGGGAGTATGTCAAAAAGAAATTAATGAACTATCAAAAAAATTAGAAAACTATATGAGCATGAAAATTAATTTATTGGCAAAAATTGGAAGAAAGACAAAGAAAGTAAATGAATAAAACAAGAAAAAAGGGGAACATTTTTTGAAAGCTGATTTGAGGCTGGAGTGCCTTCACCATAGTCCATAATTCCATATAATTCCAAAGGGCAAAGCCTGAAAAACCTCACCCACAAATAGTATGAATGTCTTATTCATGGAAGTCAAAGTACTAATTAGATTGAATAAATATGTATAACAAAAGGTTCATATAACTACAGACGCTGAAATTGCAAAATAAAACGTGGACTCTTATAAAGAACACATAATTACAGGTGCAATTTTTTTTTCCCTTTGAGTCAGAGTTTCTATTAAGAACGTTTGATATTCAAAATTCCTTCATGGAAAAGTCATGTTTGTGCGTGTAGTTTAATCAGGCAAATTCTTTTCCTTTTATTTTGGAAAGAAATCAAGCAAATTCTTGCTCCCTCTGTTTCTTTTTAATTTACTCAATTCACTTTAGGGGGGAATCAGGAAGGAAGTGCAAAAGTATGAGAGATAAACTGAAAAGGCAGAGAGAGAAACTAAAAGCGGGTTAAAATATTAAAAAGTGAATGATATGGGTGGAAAAAGAGGAGAAAGCAGATGTGACATGTTACCAAAAATAGAAAAAGTAAGAGTGTGTAGATTAAAAAAACAGGCCAAAAGAAAGAATGTGTAGATTAAAAAGAAACGGTGGGAGTAGTTCGTAAAGAATCATAATTCATACGGTTAGACTATCAAGTAGTTTAATGGTAGTAAAAGCCATAAAAAACTGTAAAAAATATAAATAGTACTTTAAATACTGTTAGACCAAACATATTTAAAAGTAACTAGTCATAAAAAAAAAACTTTAAAAGCTAAGAAAAAATAAAATGTCAAAAGCTAAGAAGCGGGACCAAACATTTGATTCGACCGACCTATATAAGATACTACCTCTGTTTTTTTAGTTGCAACATTTGCTTTTTGGCACTATTCATCAACCAACTTTGTTAAGTAATCTCGCACCATTATATAAGAGAAAATATAGTCAAGTGGTGTCTTGTTAGATTCGTCTCAATGCGATGATTCCAAATATCAAATTTTTATAATTTTTACTTACACCCAATATGAGATATTAACGTTCAAATAAGTGTCTCGGTAAATGTGAAAAGACAAATGTTGCAACTAAAAAAACAGAGGAAGTATAACCAATACTTTGTCATCTCTTTTAAATTATGACATTGTTCTTTTAAAAATCAAACTCCACAACTTTAATCGTAAATTTTCACTATTACACTCACATTTTTTACTTCGCTTGAGTTTAATTCACTTACCTTTTTTGAAGTAAAGGTTATATAACTTTGATCGCATTATATCTTTTATAGCTATATACTCACATGAAATCTGATTAATTAAAATTCATCCCAAACTCAATATGTACTCTTATATATCAACTCCTCAAAATTTGTACTAATACATAATTAAAAAGGTGAATAGTTTTAATTATATATTGACAAACAATAGTGTCTCAATAAAAAAAGATTGAAGGAAGTACAAAATGGAGAATTTATGGACCTTCAAATTCTTCAATTGACAAGCAACATCATCTTCATAACTATTTTGTCTCATTGTTATATCCTCAGAATCTTCTCATAAGAGCCCATAACCCACGGCGTAGCTAGATTTTACATTTGGCATATCTTAAGATACGCCACATAAATTGCTAGATATCATACTCCTATTATATCCCTTAGAGCAACTACAATGGCAAGCTACAACCACTTGTAGCTTTGTGTGCCACATTAGATTTCTAAACTACAACATTCCCAAGCTACAACCTCTCACAATGGAAAACTACAACCACTTGTAGTTTTTGTAGGTCCCACAAGTCATCACATAATGCCATAACATACAAAGAAAGTGAAAAGTGGAAGTGGAGCCCACAAAGAGTAGAACAAAACAAGTAGCTTTGTGGAGCTACTTGGCTTCCCAAAGCAACAAGCTTCCTTTCACTCCAACAACAAAGCTACTAGCTCCAACTCTTTGATATTTGCAAGCTGGGACTTATTATACTCCGCTGAAGCTGCTCTTAGCTTCTCAACCAAATACTAAGAGTGTGCTTGAAAGTAAAGGGGTGGGAAAGCAAAAAGAAAAAGAAAAGAAGAGAAAATAACATCATCATCAATAACAATAATAATAATAATAATAGATATTTAAAATTAAATTGTATTGTATACAAAAAATATGTTATATTTATATATGTATACAACAGATACTATCTATCAAAATAGAAGAAAAAAACAATAGAATCTAAATAATTAGCATTCACCATTAAGCCTGGTTTAATTGATCACCTTAAAAAAAATCTGGAAAAATAAAAACTATAGAGCATAAGAGAATATAATATAGAATGGGTCTAGATAATTTATTCAATCTACATAAGCTCAAATTAGTAAATATAAGTTAAGTTAATAATCAAATGAAGCGAGCAAGTCTAAAGTTTTAATTTATAATAAGGGTTCACGTTTTAAAAATAAGTTTAAAGTTTAATAACTTCAAATAATGTTAGATAAGTTCCAATAAGTTCAGTAAGTTCTTAAACCTTACTCCATAAAATAAATAAGTTTCAATAAGTTTAAATGAGTTCAGATAAGTTTAGGAGAATTCAGATGAAGATAATGCACCCTAATTAGAAAAGATTAAATTTTTCTCTTATTATCTACTAGATTATCTATGTTTATAAGTATGGAGTTTATGCATAATGTTCTCTATGGAAACTATCCTCTAATTACTTACGATTGTTGGTAGCTTAAGCATGTCAATGTATTATTTTCATTGTAGGGAAGTATGATTGTATATTTGTATAATATAAATGCTTAAAAGTTTATCTTGAATTGAACTTTGTCCCAACAAAATTTCACATGCATTGTTTCTTGGAATTGAACTTTGTCCCAACTCATGCATTGATTTCTTCATACACACAAAAACTCGTAATTGATTTATTGCCAAACTTCTAAGGGTCAACCCCGTTACTTATTACTAGCTTGAGTAGTTGAGATCATCACTACAACTTCTTCATTAAACTACCAACCTAATTAAGTTAGAAATATTACAATGGGAAAGTTGCATCACCCCTAACCTTCTTTTAGTGCTTATATGCCAGCAAGTGCAAGATTACCTACATACATGTAGTAGTATATGTAGAAGCAAGTGTAATAGTGTATGATAGTACGATAATACTATATAATATAATCCATGTTTTTGGTTTGGTTTGAATTGTATTAAGCTATGCTTGCATTAGCTACATACATGGGCATTATATATACCAAGTCTAAGGAGTTGAAAATGTTGACCAATTTTGAGATTGATATTAGGCATATTTATCTCAATTAGTTGTTTTATATTATCTGGTTATTTTTCTCTTTACTATTAACTATTTTAATATCTGCCATTATCTTTGTTGTTTACTAATTTACTACTTTGTATTTTTTAAAATATTGATGTTTATTATATATTCGACATAACCAATTGTTATAATAGTTCAAAAAATAATGTTTATTAGCATTATCAAAAGACTAACAAGTTATTTATGTTTCTGTTGGTATTAGGTAAGAGCGAGTCTAGCTCAGTTTAGTTTCGTTATGTTCGTTTGGTTGTATTAGCATTAGGCTGTACTTCCGTTTTTAATTAATGCACAATTTCCCCGTTGTCAAAAAAAAGAAAAAGATTAACAAGTTAACGTATAGTCGTTGGTCAACCAGTAACAATGGAAAACAATAGTGTTTTGACATGGTCAAATAACAAACTATTGCTTTACTACCAAATTAAACATACTTAATGTCTCAAACCAATTATGTTGCAGGGGAGGACGGGGTTAATGTGAAATTTGGATTGCTTGTCAAAGCGACAAAGCCTACAAATATTCATAAGAAGAACATGTATAAGAAGTTGAACATTGGTTTAAAAACACCACCTATTATAATAGATTTAAATTAATAAAGAACAATTAAGCTATTCTTTAATACTAATCAACAAAGTAACATAACTACAACCCTTAACAATCTCAAATGATTAGGATTTTTTTTTTACTTTATTATCTTAATTCAATAACTGTTTTCTAATTGAGAACCTCATAATCAATCTAATTTAACAACTGAACTATATTGCTATGTTCGTTCTAATCATCAATCTAACATATCTATACTAATATATTAAAAGGCGTTCCTAAAAATGTCTATGTGCCACGTGTGACTTCTCCTACAAGCGCCTAATGCAAATCTTCTATTTTCATGTCAAACCCTCAACTAAAAAAATAATTTTGTATAGTTCTGAGTATCGAACACGTGACCTTTGAAATGAAAAGTGAGAAAGATAACCATTGATCCAACATAACATCATTGTGTTAGTAATTCAAAATAAAATATAATAAGGTCTTGTAATTATATCTCATTAAAAGACTACACAAGTAGTTAGATACCTAACACATTAATGGTAATGATAATAGACATGTAGACACAAACTCTTACTCCAATTTCTTGTATTCTTCAAATTATAACGTTAATTTTTTCCTTGCAAGACAAAAATTTACGAAAAGAAACAACCCGGGGCATCGCCCGGGACACTCACTAGTTTAGGATAATGAAAAAAATGTAATAAATAGAGTACTCTAGTAGCTATTGGTATTTTTTAATCAACATCGCATCGTATTACTGATTTACCTTGTGCGTCACACAAGTTTGAAACTAATTGTTGATAAATAAAGTTCCTTACTCATTGTCATATAACCTCCTAAAAACAACAATTTGGTTAACATTCACAAATCACACATATAGAAATTTCCCTAGAAATTATAATCTCGTAACTTAATCTTATTTTAAAAGATGTGGACAACACTATTCCAATAAACAAACAAGTTGGCTCTGTAGCTCTTAAAGAAAAAAAGTTAGGCTTTGTAGAATTGACTGTCATCACACATAATCATTTAAAATTTGGAAAATTTGACAAAGAGCGGCGTCAATGGCCCTTCCATAATAGATCCCAACTTTTGAATACTCCACGCCAGCCCCAACTTTGGGGGTGTTTACAATAATTGGTCCAAGTGGAAGGGTTACGGTTCAAGAGGTAATTTTTTTTTTTTACAAGTTTGAGGGGGTTCCCATGTTGACCCCTTGCCACCCCCACCCCTTGCTAACCCCTGCCACCCCCTCCCTTGCCGACCCCCCGCCACCCCCCTCCCCCCCCCCTGCTGACCTCCTCCCCCCCCTCCCCATCCCCTGCTAACCCCCCGCCACCTCCCCTCCCCTTCCAACACCCCGTCACTTATGTTGCCAACCCACAACCCCCCCCCCCCACCCCCCTCTCCCCACGCAACACTATATCTCTCTTCCCCCTCCAAGGTCTACTGCTTGCACCACCATCCAGACCACTCTTTGCCTCCCTGCCGTCGGCTCGTCGGAGCCCGCCACCATCCCGCCGGCCATTGCGGCATCACCACGCAATTCTTTCAAACAACATTTTTTGTGGTGCGAGAGGAGAGAGAAAGTAGAGAGACAAAGAAGGTGATGAGCATTATTAGTGGTGCGGTTATTTTGTCTTGCTCGATCAACACGAGAATTTCCACCATCTTTGTCTTGCTCTCTCCAGTTTTTTTTCTTTTGATTTTCTTTGTCCCTCACCATTATTTTTTTGTTATTTGTTTTGGTTTTAATTGATTCGTAGTGGTGTAGCGGTGTTGCGCGTAGTGCGTGGTGGTTGTGCGTCCAGGCCGCCGAGGGAGGAGGCGGGGGTCTCGTGGCCGGCGGGAGGGTGGTTGGGATCCAACGAGCCGTCGGCGGGGAGGCAGACATTGGCGGTTTTAGAGTAGGGGAGGGGTGGCGGGGTAGGGAGAGGTGGGAGAGGGGTGGCCGTGCAGGGAAAGGGTGGAAGGGGTGGCAGTGGGGAAAGGGTGGAAGGGGTGGCATGGGTGATAATTTAAGAGGTTTTTCTATCAGAAGTAGTAGTCACTTGGGACCATTATTATAAAACACCTCCCAAAGTTGGGATCGTGTGAAGTATTCAAAGTTGGGATCATATATTATGGAAGGGGCATGCGTAGCCGTTTCTCTTTGTCAATTTTTCCTTAAAATTTTTGGGCAAAGTCAGTTATTACAGTTATGATGTAGGAACGTAGGATGTCAGGACCAATGAAAATCTGAAACATAAATATTGAGCAAATAAGGTGGAGCATAATATACGAAAAAACTCATAATATTTACTTCGATTCTTCATAGTCGCAGATTGTTATGCGATACAAGAAGTATCCACGTCCTTAAAGTGTAAAAATGATAGCTACTTAGCTAGTACATACACAACTACGTTTACAAAAGGACGAAGCTATCCACACCAGAAAAATACAGTCCACTAGCTACATAATGAAATTAGACCATTGAAACTCCAATTTGAATGAAGTTTGTAATTTAGTATAATGTGGAAGATGACAATTAACATGGTTGAAGACTTTTAAGTCTCTCTTTTTTTAACATCGGTGGAAAGAAGACTTTAATTAAGTCAATTAGACGCAATAAAGGTAATTCAAAGTTTCTCACTAGGGGGTGTATTTGCTTCATCTTATTTTCACTTGTGTAGAGTTATCTTAATTTATACTTTTTTGCTCTTTCAAGTTATTATAAATTTACTATTTATATTTTTTGCTCTTTCCAGTTATGCTTTTGAAAAGAGATAAAGGAGTCAGACTTGATGAGGACTGAGGTAGTTATTGTGACTTGTGAGGATAAAATAAAAGTAGAAAGAAATTTTTAAAAACTCAAAAAAAAAGTGCGAAAAGAAATAAAAAAGTTAGGTATATCAAAATAAAATTCATGATTTAAATTATGTTGAATTACTTTAACATACATATTTTTAATGAATATGTAATTAGAGATATTATCGGTCAATACATTGCATTGAAGACGGTGGAATTCAAATAGATCAAAATGTTTTGCGAATGCATGAGTATTAATAAAATTAGGATGAAGGGAGTATCATGCAATAATAAATATACGGAATTTTCACCGATAATTCTTTTTATTCACCATATATCCTCGTACTTACAAAAATTCACCATATACCCCTCAATTTTCTTCAAAATTCACCATATGTCCTAATGACTAATGGTCGTCTACTTTTTTAGTCATTAATCCCTAATTTTCTTACCAAACCCTAATTAACCACTATTTGAGTCATTAAACTTAATTGACCACCATTAAAACACCGCAAATGTCCCCTTTTATCAGTCTTCCTCCATAATATTTTTTTTCCTTATTATTTGCCTTAGGTTTGTTTCAATGGTAATCTGATAGAGTAAACGAGTGAAATAGGAATTAATTAAGGTTTATTAATGGAATTAGGGGTCAATGATAAAAAAAAGTTGATAGTCGTTAATCATTAAAGTCACATGTCATAAGTTTCTCCTCCTAGTATCTCTTTATCCCTCCCCAATTTTGAGGATTGACAAAGAGTATAAAGTGAAATTTCTTACCACAAATGTACCAGCCTGTTTCTGTGTATTTCTTTCCCTTTCCTTCCTCCCCTTTTTACAACTGCCTATATGGCTATTTCCCCCCTTTTTTTCACCCACCGACCCTCCATTAACTCCTTTATCTTCTTCTTCATCATCTTCTTCCTCTAATTCTCTCTCCATTCTTTCAAAAATCAGAGTAAAAACCTAGTAATTTCTCTTTCCGTAAACACAACAAAAAACTCCCTCTTTTGTTTTTTTTGCCCTTTTTTCCATAAATACCTTTCAAACTACTCTTCTCTTTCTCTCTCCTACGATACCACACAAACCCATCCTCTGGATCTCATCTTCAATTCTTCTTCTTCTTCTTCTTTCTCTCTCCATCAATTTCCCCTTTTTTTTCTATATATAAAACCTAACCTTTCTTTAACAATGACACACATATTCCAATTTTTCGAATATACCCTATTCTCATTTCTCTTCCCTCTTTAACAATCAAATAATCTCCTTTCTATTTAAATCTTCCCTTTTTCACTTCACTACACCATCTACATTTCTGGGTATCAATCAATTTTACAATTTTTGGTTCAAAATTCAATCTTTTTTTACAAAAAAATTTGTGGGTTTTGGTGGGAGGGGGAGTTTTCTCTCTCTTCCGGTGAAATTGGGTGTTTTCCGATGACTAACGAGTTTGCTGATGATGTTTCATACTTAACTATACTACCCATTTCTTTGATTTTTGTTGTGATTTGTCTGGTGTCATTGTTGAAGAAAAAGAGTAAGGCAATAATGGCGGCTAATGGTGTTTTTTGGAAGGATGAAAAACTTCAGAGGCTTAAATGTTCAGTAAAAAACTATGATTGGGGTAAAATTGGGAGTGATTCTGAGGTTTATAGATTGTTTAGTGCCAATTCTGAGGGTAATAAATTGGATCCAAACAGACCTTATGCTGAATTTTGGATGGGTACCCATGAATCTGGCCCATCTCATGTGCTTAAGAAAGGGAAAGTTTTGGCAAATGGAAATCATGGGTGTGTTGTTCTTAATGGGAAATTTGGGGACTTGGAAGGTGATACTTTAAAGTCTTGGATTGAGAAGAACCCTAATGTGCTTGGTCATAAGGTTGTTGAGAAATGGGGATATGATCTCCCCTTTTTGTTTAAGGTAAATTTTGTTGAATTTGTGTTTTATTTAACTGTTATTGTAAATTGTGTTGATCTTGCTGAATTTCATATTTATAAGACTCTATGATGGTTGCTTTATTGAAGTTACCAAGATTTTTAGTATGCTGAATCATGTGTACTTTAGGTGTAATGGACTAAATCAAAGTTTCTTTTCATTGTTTCTTCTGCTTTTTACTTGTGATTGTGTGGGAATTGGTGTGGTGAATGTGTGGGAGTTTAATGAGAGGCATTGGGTTGCTAGTATGTTTTTGGTTTGTGGTTATAAGGAAGAATCTGACTGTAATGCTGCTGTTATTTTGAACATTGTAGGCGTTGTCTGTTGCAAAGACGCTGTCAATACAAGCTCACCCATGTAAGGAGTTAGCAAAGAAATTGCACATCAAGGACCCAAGTGCTTACAAGGATGGGAATCATAAGCCAGAAATGGCTCTTGCTATAACCAAATTTGAGATCCTTTGTGGATTTGTCGGTATGAAGGTAAGAAGCTAAATGATGTTTCTTTTCTTTATGTTTCTTTTTTCCAATTGTTTACTACTTGTACCTTGGTAGCTGCTGTGAGTAGTTTAGTTGAACGTGCTGGAGTTTCTCTTCTGCTTTGTTGTTCAATAGCAACAAGAGTGAATCAAAAGTTCAAAACTCCGGCTTGCTATTGTAAATTAGAAGTCTTGGTTGTCTTGATTTGGTAGAGATTTGGTGAGGAGCTCCTTTGTTGCTGTTTGTTTGACTAGCTTTTATATGCACGCTATGCGTGCGAAGTCGAATGATGAGTGGTAATTGTTTTGCTGTTTGTTGGATAGGTTTTCTCTTTTTTTTTTTTTTTTTTTTTTTATTAATAGAGTGGTAGGTGTTGTAGTTTTCTTTTGTAGTTAGGGGTATATTAGTCAAAAAGGGTGGACGTAGTTTTCTTTTGTAATTAGGGGTATATTAGTCAAAAAGGGTGGACACCAAATCCTCAAGAGTTCACATATATAATAGAGATATAATAGCATGTTGAAACTCCAATGCACCATGGGGGCCCTCCTGTCTTCCTGGCTGCTATTTTTCAAAAATCTATAAGGTCACATTTGTGTCATTATCTGGATAACAATGTTTTGTGGTGGAGTTACCACCAAAGTTTATTGTTTTTTCAGAATTTAACAAGTAATACGTATATGCAAAACGTATATGCTAAAGCATTTGTTTCCTGTCTACTTTAGGACCTCCAGAAGATTCTTAAAGGTGTTCCAGAAATCTCGCAGTTGGTTGGTGCTTCGGTTGTGGATCAATTGTTGAACATCACCGCCGAAGATGATGATAATGCTGTTAAAGCTGCTCTGAAACAACTGTTTACTCAGATCATGTCAGCAAGTGAGCACGTTGTTGCTGAGGTGCTATCTCAGTTGATTCCTCGTTTGAAGAAGAAGGATGAGGTATACTTGTTTTTCTTCTTACATATTCTGCATTTAACTTTATTCCATGGAGTTGTCAGTTTCCTGATGAGAAATAGCAGATGACTGGTTTATTAAGTTCCACATATTTTGAGTTTTAATTTGCAAGCTTCTAGCTAATAACCTTTGTCTTACATGATTAGACACTTGGTTGTTATTACTCTTCCAAAGAAGGGCTACAATATTTTGAGAAATCCCAGGCTTATAAATTGGATATAGTTAATGACATGCCAATAATCGTGAATAATAGTTAAGAAAGTATGCACTTTAACATATCTTGTGGCTAGTTAAATCTTCTCTTCCTGTCCTAAAAGTTTGAAGGTGATCCACTGATCCTTTTGTGGAGATTCTACCTAATTTTTTTTTATCCCCCCCACCCCTAAAAAAAAAAGATTGATCTTTTGCTCCATTAGCAAATTTAAACTTTGAAAGTCTGAACTTACCATTGGCTACATCAGTCTGATTTATGTCTCTTTTGTCTTTCCTCCTGTTTCTTTATATTTTCAGTATTTTAAGTGGTATATTAAGTACTTTAGCAGCAAATTTGATATAGAACTGACACCTTTTTGTATTTTGCGAAACCTTTTTCTTTATTTCTAATCTTTTAGATGTTTTCTAGCACATGGTGATAAGCTTTTAAGAGTGAAATGAACTATAGTGTTGTTTCAACTTTCATTCATCCAGACTTAGATGTCTTGTTCTTTTACTTATGTGGGTCCATGTGCTGATCTGTGTGAATATTTTGCAATAATTCGTATTTCAGTGTTGTCGGTGAATCAATATCATAACATTGTCTCTTGTACCAGTTAACATCAGAGGAGAAGCTGGTCCTACGGCTTGAAGAGCAGTATCCTGGTGATGTGGGTGTACTAGCAGCTTTTCTTATGAACTATGTAACGCTAAACCCTGGTGAAGCCTTGTGCTTGGGGGCAAATGAACTGCATGCATATGTAGCTGGTGATTGCATCGAGTGTATGGCTACTTCAGATAACGTTGTTCGGGCTGGTCTAACTCCCAAGAAGAGGGATGTGAAAACTCTATGTGAAATGCTCACATACAAACTGGTAAGCACTGTATATTACTCTCAGTAGAAATTTTTTCACTCCTGCTTAGCATTCGGTTTTAGGATAGTTGCAAATTATGTTGTACAGACTCGCTCTTTATTTAACGTCAAGTACCCATGTCGGAGCCTCGAAACTCTGACTTGGTTGTGATACTAAGACATTTCATTTTGTGCTAAAATTATGGAGAATTTTTGTAAAATAGCTGAGTAACATAGGTAGCAAACTTCACTGAACTGTGTTGGTACGACCTGTTAGGTTATCCCGATACTTTTTAAGTTATTATCATCGACCACTTACTCTGGATATCGACCGTCTTAGCATAACAGTAGCTACTTTACTGTCATATATATTTACAACATTTTTGTTATTTAGTGCTTTTGGGTGATTCCATAGCTTAATTACTTCATGAGATTACCTAGCATTTTTCATGCGCTAGTAAGTGACAAGTTGATGTTGACATGTTTATCTTTATTCTTCACCAAATTGATGAAACTTGGTTTTTAGTATTTATTTTTATGTGAAGCACATAGTATTTTGAAATTCAACAAAACACATCGATGTTCTCTCTTTATTCTTTCGAATTCTCAAAAGAACATATAGGTCTGTTGAATTTCTAACCCTTACTAGCTCTACCATGGTGGTATATGTCCACACTCCATATACCTCTTTCTTCAGTAGAGAAGAAGATGTCTATTGAGTAGCTTATCTCTTTTGGGTAGTCTGCGTCATATTTCTGAAGCTTGTATGAACCAGGTTCAGTCATATCTGATCTATATGGCACTCTATCTGACTAAATTAATCTCATCTTCAGGGTCGTCCCAATATTCTTAATGGCTTTTACGTAGAGGGTACTAACGAACGAACAAAAAGGTACCGACCTCCATTCGAAGAGTTCGAGGTTGATCATTGTGATCTCCCTGAAGGAACATCGACACATTTCCCTTCAATTGCTGGTCCGTCCTTATTTTTGGTCACTGAAGGTACAGGAACAATAAAAACAAGTTTATCAACAGAAAAGGTCAGAGTAGGTGATGTGCTATTTGCACCAGCAAACACAAAGTTGAGCATAGAATCCTCTGGTAGAAGGTTGCAACTCTACAGAGCTGGAGTAAACAGCAAATTCTTGTGAACCTCACAAAAATAGAAGCTACATAGCATCTTTTGCAGATATTCTTTTGGCAGTCTCCCGTGCATCTTAATTTCACTATTTTGAGATTAATGTATTTATATATTATATCTATATATATTTGTTGATTTTAGCTTAAGGGCTTCTGTTGTACACATGTAACCACAAAAAAAAATCATAGTAAAAAGTAGTAAGAGAAATTTCTTATATCTCCATATTTTTGTTCTCTCGTCTTGCTCTAGCCTCTAGCCTCTAGCATACAATTTTTACAAAATTGTCTTACATTAAGAGTTGAAGACATAACAGTTTATGAGTGTTGTTTGCAATATGCATTCTTTTAAACACTCGAGATCGCCCAAATTGGCTTTTCTTGTGCATTTTCTACACCTGAATTTCGTTTATATGTTATCTAAACTTATTATCCCTTATTAACTTTTAGCTTAACTCTTCACCTGGACAGCCTTCCCACATTTTTATTTACAGTTGAACTTGTTTTTCCTGGAACAATTACAAATAAATTAAGGGAGCAAAGTATTTCTGTGGTTCATAGCAATTGTCCAGTTCATACTCAGAAAGTTTACTGACAGAATGGTGCTTACTTCTTGATGTTTCTCATTTTCCAGCATCTTCTTCATCAAGGTTTAGGCATGAGTCTCTAGTGAGCGATATTGAAGTCATTTGATATGGTCTGTTCTTTTATGGTTAAGACATTGAAAGCAAGACTTGCAGGCTACAGTCAATAGAAGTTTTCCATTGTGACTTGTCATTAGTATTTATTATGATGATCCCAAATCAGTTCATGCTTGATTCTGATTTGTAATGAAGATCTCAAAGAAATGTGTTACTCATCCTAATGAAATGAATCCAAATTAGAAGATCGTATTTTTTAGGTTAGCGGTAATTAGTACTTAATAGTAGTGATACTTTATATTGTGTACATAAAAACTCATCCAATGTTCCTCTTAATATTCATTTCTTCGTAAATTTTTATTATTACTTGATACCACACTCACATGATGGGCAGATTTGTAAAGAAAATGAGCTATTCATGAACAGAAGCATTATTGTGGATATCAAGATAAATTATCAATCACTTACCAGAAGAGAAAAACGAAGGAAAATTGGTAGGTTTGAGGAAAAAGGACTCCAACATAGGAGATGCCTCCTGGAGTCGAAACTGTCATCAAGAGGAAATAAGTTTCAAACTTATTGTAGATGGAGCTTGGAAAATTGAAAAGGGGCAACATGGAAAGATAAGAGCAGGTTATGGGTGGGTTATTATGGATAAGAGTAGGGTTATTGATCAAGGAAAAAAACACATCCATGCGTCTTCGGCAAGGCAAGCAGAAGGGTATGCCTTTCTGTTCGGTATTAAGGCAGCTATATAAGCTCAGGTAAAGGACATAGAAGTATGGACAGATTCGGAGGAATTATTGAAAGGAATCCAAAATATCAACACAGCTGCATGGGATTTAAAATCTATCATTAGTGATATCCTTTTTATTTTAGCTTTATTTAATTCAGTTAAAGTTATTAATGTTTCTAAAGTAAAGGTGAATTATGCGCATAATCTTGCTATAGCAGCAAGGAAAGGGCATGAGTAACCTGTTTGTTTGTATTTTGAGCCTGTCAAAAAAAAAAAAAAAACATAGGCCCTGTTTGGCAAATAGAGTTTACAATTTAGCTGTTAGAGTTTAGAATTTGTTGTTAGAGTTTCAACTTTTTGTTATGTATGTTGATTGCTGATTTGACAACTTTTTTTTATATGTGTTTGGTAACAATTAACTGATTGCTAAAAACTTATTGTCATTTGTTTATGTAAAATGACATTTATAGACAATACATATGTGTAGTATTATTATTAGAGGCAAAAAAGTCATTGAACATATTTTTACCTAATCCTCTAAAGAAAAAGCTCCTATTAGCAGCTTTTTCATTTTGAGAGTTTTTATTCCAAAACTCTCTAAAACTCTCTTTTACCAAACACCCTTTTAGAGTTTTTGACTAGTCAAAACTCTAACGGTCCGTTTGGTTAGCGGTACTAAACAGTGGTAATGGTGATGGTTTTTAGTGCAAATTTGTGAAGGCATTCCCTTATCAACATCCATGTTAATGCTACTTTATCCCAAAAGACCTATTTTCTTCCTAAAATTTCATTACCATCCATTACCACTTGGGGAGGTGGTATTGGGTGGTAATAGAAATTTACAAAGGAAAACACATGTTTTGACATAAAGTTTCATTACCATGGATGTTAACATTGGAATGTCTTCACAAACTTACACTAAAAAGCATTATCATTACCACAATTCAGTACCACTAACCAAACACGCCGTAAAAGTGGTCTAGAACTCTCTTTTTACTCTAAAACTCTAATTGTCAAACACCGTACCGCCTATAAAACGAACACCGTACCGCCTATAAAACAAACCGTCGAGATACTAGGGATTGCAAGTGGCAGAACTTGTTGAAGATAAGTTGGAAGGGGAAGGTAGATAAATTTGAGATGAGATTTAGGGAGTAGGAACTTTGCTTGAATCAATGAAATTATTGAAAACGGAGAAGAATGCCATTCATTATTATTGTCCAATTATAATTCCCAACCAAAATCGTTATTATATTGCTCTAAAATTTTGCTCTTGATAGCAACTTCTAAAACCTCGACAAACAACCTAAACATGTTGACGTGGTTTTCCCAACTTTAAACTTATGACAACCCCTTCAGAATTTCTTTCTGTTGATCTGTCAAAACCATAATTTTCCAACCACATCCAATTTCACCAAAGAATTTGAAGTGACGAGTTTTTGTACATTCATCCAAACTGATGATCTGGGTGAAATCTTGATAGTAAACTTGCCTACTTTTCTTCCCCGATCGATTGAATAGGTAAAACTTAAAATGAATGTTTTGAATTTCTACATATGCATGCCATTTGTGACCCAAATCTTCTTCCTTGAATTTAAGCAACATGCAAATGTCGTTCAGCAAGAACATGAACTGATCAAGTAAAACATAGCAGACTTTACTCCCAAAAAAGAAGCAGATGTTCTACAAGCACCTTTCACAATACCCAAAATCTCTGGCATAAAAAGAAATCTCATAATTGTACTTGTTCCTACATAACAATGCAATTAGAGGTCATGGCCAAAACTTGATAAAGTAGTAACTATCTTAAGAGAAATAGACAATTGTAACACAAAAACACTGATGACATCCTCAAATGCAAACTTAAGCTTCTGTGTTTGGGTATTCAAAAACTACATCCTTTCCGCAAAGTTTCCTGTAGACTCCGGAAAATGTCTCAAGCTTGTACTCGGTATCATTCTTGGCTTTTGGGTCTAAGTAAACCTGTCAATCATCATCAAGAATATATATCAACAACTTGTAACACAAAATTGTGTAACAGCACAATCAATTGAAAGCTGAAAGCTTAATCTACCTTCATGATTTTGGAGCCATCAAGGCGGTATCTGCAGCGCTTTCCAACAATCTCAGCTGGCTGCACAAGGTCCTCAAGGATATTCTCATGCACTGAGGTGAGAGTGCGGGATCTAGGACGCTTTGCTGCTGAACCCTTCTTTGGGGGCCTCACAATCCTTCTAGAGGCGATCACAACAACATCCTGCAGAAATTGCAGAGTAACCATGAGCAAACAATAAGAAAACACATCCAAAATATATCCTCCATACTACTTCAAAATATTATTTATTTATCAGATTTGGTAGGATGAATAACCTCTGGGCTACCATCGCACAAGGCCAAACCAAAGGCCCAAGCACTTGGAAAGGTAAGGGGAATCTTCGTCCAAGTGCCCCTCACTTGGTGGGATTCAAACCCCTAACCTTGAGGTCATGGAGGTGGAATCCCGACCAAGTGAGTCAAGCCAAGCTCAGTACTAATCCTTCAATATGTTGTAATCTAAATAAAGATATCCAGCAAAAGAAGGCTAAACAAGCCAAGAATGTTGTCAGGTTTTGAAAGCTGAGTGTAGTCAGGAAGAAAGATTGAGAAAGCAAACAAGATAACTCGATGGCAAGGCACCAAGTTATTGAGTGGAAACATACCACCCAGTCACCCAGAATTGAAGCAAGCGGATAAGACTAGTGAATGGCAGTAGACTATGGTGCATTTTCATTAACTCGATCCAAATCCCAACGTGATGTACAAAAACAGCCAAGGAAACCTATACTTGAATTATAGGTCATCAAGATATATTGCATTTGACTGAAGACTAGCTGTATTCTATTGGATTGATGAAGTCATTGGTGTAGAAATAAAACACAAACCCAAGTCTATAGCAAACAAAAATGACAGAAGCAAAAATAGCAACAATGGTATGTTTGTTAGATTTACCTTGCCACTGAACTTCTTCTCAAGCTCTCTCACCAACCGGTTGTGAATTTTGCGGAAAGATTTTCTCAATCTGTATGGGACATGGATAACAACAGCCTTGCGGTTGTTTGAGATGTCAACCTGACTGCATAATGGCACAGGAACTATCATCAATCATCAAGGCAAACAAAGAAATCATAAGACAAGAACATACAAGTAATGCAGTCCTTACGCAGCAGAATTGATAAACAGATCCTTCAAATCACTTGACAAATCCTTGTTGTTCTTCTCAAGGTCAAAAAATGCCTGCAAAACGAGGAATACTCAATTCTTAGTTACATGTGCATCGTTGCTCGGCAAATCAAATAAAAAATAACGAAAAGCAAAAGTTTACCTGAGCAACAGACTCCTCGAAATCAGTAGGGTCTACACCCTTCTCTTTCTGTATTTTCCTCAATGAAGTAAACATCTTGGCAAGGCTGATGAAAAGAAGAAAAAAAAACTGGCGTAAATCATCTCAATCATCCTATATTTCAACCGCCAACACTAACCAACATTCGATTACTTTATAACATGAATTTAAATCTAAATTGATCCCGAGAGCCGAACAACGCATCATACGTGCCGAAAAAACCTAGGAGTAATGTAGATTTTAATTGTTCATAATTACCCAGAATTTACATCTTATTTGGTAGATTGAACCCTACTTATGTGCTCCGACATTATATTTATGAAACTACATACATAATAAACTACTCTGTAGCAATTTGAGAAGCAAAATTAATACAGATGCAATTTACCACAGATACAAAACATTCTAACATAAATTTCTACCATTAAAACCCTATTAAAACCCTAGGGCAGCAGGTAGAACAGGTAATTCCAGTCACAAAACTTCAAAAATTGATTTGATGAAACAAACAAGAACAAATAAAAATATGCGTATCTACAAATTGTAACATAAAAACTAATATCAATTTGATTTACATGAATTAAGAAGTTATACAAAAATATCGAATCATAAGTTTGTAAATTATACCTAAAAACATGAGATAAGGAGAAAAAAAAAAGTTGAATTCATGAAACAAACAATAACAATCGCATAAAATCAATCAATCGCATGAATAATCACATTAAGTAGATCTTAAAATCATATTAGGGAAAATAAAAACCTGGAATTAGGGTTGAAGAAGAATTCGAGCCTCAGAAAACGGTATGAGTGGAGGAGGCTGAGAGTGTAGAAAGAAGGTTTAGGGTTGGGAAGGTGATTTTTATATACCCCAACTCCCGTGTAAGGTTAGGGTTTTTTATGTAAATGGGCTGAAAATGTTGGGCCAGGGTATTGGTTAGTTTTTTTTTTATGCAAATGGGCCGGAAATGCATTGGTAGTTTTTTTTTAAAAAAAAGTGGGCCCGAAAAAGTTGGGCCAGGGAATTGGTATTGTTATTATTATTAGCCTTATCATTGGCGTATTCAATGGGAGTTTTATGGGTTCATCTGCTAATTTTTACTGGTTCATCGGTTAATTTTTACGTCATTCATTTAGAGCGCATTCTAGCCCTTATTTTCGCCGTTCAGTTCGGTTCGTTCAAATGATAATCATTACTATTAATTAGTTATAATTTATTTGGTTCAATTGATTCGATTCGGTCATTTCGGTTCAATTCGGTTGTTTTATTGCCGAAGAAAATGCGCCCCAGCTTCTAGCAAAGTTGTTTGTGGATGTCAATTAGATGTTATGGTTGAAATGTATGGAGTACTCAAACTTTTATGTGGAGTCATTATCTTTCATATGCGACTTGTGGTGTGGAACAAACACACAAAGTTACTATCGTTCAACATATTCCAGCTGAGCTTGCACTGTTTTAGATAATAATAATAATTGTGTGGTGGTGCCACATTTTATTCCTGTTTAATTTCTTGTATTTTGCTTTTAAGTGATCTATAATCACTCTTCTGCATTCATACACACACAATATGAGATGGGAGCCTCCGTAAGGAGGCTTGATGGTTAGAGGTAAGAGAAATAAAATGGAAGTATTAATGTAAAAGAGAAAATAGCATAATGGTTGATGGAGGCAACATATGTTACTCATTAAGGGAAATTAGAATTTTAGGACATATTTAGGGATTATATGATGAATTTTGATAATAATGTGGGTATATGGTGAATCGAAAAACTACTCAAGGATAATGGTGAAAAATCAAAAAATATAAGTTATATATTAATGTAAGATATTTTTCATATCTTAATATTATACTTTAGAAAATTATCACTGTATATTTCAAAATTTATATTGTTTTTTACACTTGTTGCAATCTGACCTAATGTTGTTATCATTATATTTTCGGTTATTTCACCATATACCCCCCGAGAAATTGAAAAATTCACCATATACCCTCAATGTTTCAGATATGCACCATATACCCCCGAGTTTTCGAAACGTTCACCATATACCCTTTTCCTAACTGCTTTGTTAACTCACCGTTAGCTTTATTTACAATATTGCCACCATTAACCCTAAACCCTAAAATCCTAATACCCTAATCTAACCCTAATCTTTAATCCCTAACCCTAATCTAACCCTAACCCACCTCCCTCCCCTCTAACTTGACCCGGCCCCCCTCCCCTCTAACCTAGCCCATCCCCCCCCACCCTCCACTCTAACCTTGACCCCGCCCCACCCCCTCCCCTCTAACTGACCCAGCCTCCCCACCCCCTCCCCACCGCCGCATCCCTCCCCCTCCACTCCACCGCCGCAGTCCTCCCCCTCCACTCTACCGCCAGTCCTCCCTCACCCCCCCCTCCCCCACTCCTTCCCCGTCGATTTCCCCTCCCCTTCCCCGTCGATTTCCCCCTCCCCCAACACCCACTCCTTCCCCAGTCGATTTTCCCCCTCCCCCAAACACCCACTCCTTCCCCGTCGATTTCCCCCTCCCCCAACACCCACCCTTCGCCTGCTTTGTCTCTCTCCTCCCTCGAAACTCTCCCTCCCCCAACACCCTCCCCTTCCCCGTCGACGGCAACAAAAACAACAACAAGCGGCACACGATTTCCACCATTGATGCGCGGAGAAATAAGATCGAATAATCCACCATTAACCGAGCACCTAGACAGTGCGGTGATGGCCAACGAAGATTGGTGGTGCAGCGTGCGTTTGGCGGTGATGGCCAATGAAGATAGGGTGGTGCGTCGGGATTTGGGAAAACAGAGGAGAGAGAGAGTGCGAAAATGGGGGCCTTGGGTTTCTTTGGGCCGCATTTTTCCCGTGGACTGGGGGCGGGGGAGGGCTCCGGGTAGAGTAGAGGAGGGGAAGGGGGCGGGGCGCCGGCCCGTGGTGGTGGAGGAAGGGGAAGGGTGGGCGGGTGGGCTGGGGTGGAGGGGAGGATAGAGTGGGTTAAGGGTTAGATTAGGGTTAGATTAGGATTAAGGTTAGAGTTAGATTAGGGTTAGGGTTTAGGGTTAATGGTGGCAATATTGTAAATAAAGCTAACGGTGAGTTAACGGCATTTAGGAAAAGGGTATATGGTGAACGTTTTCGAAAACTCGGGGTATATGGTGCATATCCGAAACATTGAGGGTATATGGTGAATTTTTCAATTTGTCGGGGTATATGGTGAAATAACCGTTATATTTTAATATTCATATTGTATCTAGTAGAATGAATAATTAAAGTTATATAAAAGAGATTGAACCATTTCATTATGACTAAACCGATCTTCCTCATAAGATACAATACTAATTTTCATTGTATAAGATGATGACTAGAGAGAGAATCTTGTTTCTCTAAAATATTTACGAATCCTTATTATAGGAGAGAGAAAATCACGCAGAAGAACAACTTAGCTCTGGTAACCTTTCATCAACATTAATAAATGTTTTTTTCCAACTTATTTTTGTATAATTGACCTTTGTCCAATCTATTTAGTATCTACTATATGATGGTGGATGATAAACTTCTAAAAAATATTGATAGAAAAATCACAAATTTCATAAAGTTCATATACTTGAACCCATATGAAATTTTTGGATACACCACATAACCTTATACTTCCTCTGTTTCTTTTTACTTGCAACCGTTTGACTTTCATGCTTGTCAATGCATAACTTTAATTGTTAATATCTTTAATTATAGATTATCAAACATTATGAAAATTAGATTTTTGAAGAAAATACATCGAGACGAATCTAATAAGATCCCACATGGATATGTTTTTCCTTAACTATAAATCACCAAAGATAAACTAAGTAGAGTTGGTGAATAGTGTAAAAGTCAAACCGTTGCAAGTAAAAAGAGACGGAGGAAGTATAAACTAGTTGAACATTTCACTAAAAAATAAACTCTTTTTTTCTACTGAAAACACTGACGTAAATATGTAATTAAATGAAGGATGTACTAAAGGAAACCCGATTGATGATGGAGAAAGATTAGAGATAACATATCAAGAGTCGATGGAATGGAGGAGTGAACAAAAATCCTAGAAGGAGATAAGTAGCTGTCACAGAGTGCAAGAGAACAAAGAAGGGATTGAAGGTTGAAACTTGGGGTTTAAATCACCAGTGGAAAAAAACCCAAATGATCCGGTTAAAATACGCTTAACTAATCTAAAAATGTTCCAGATTTTGTTAGGGGCGGAGTAGTAGAAAAAATTTAACTAACCCGTTTCACAAACGGGTAAGTTTGCACACTGATCCAATTTTCACCTACCACCGAATCAGTTAGGTGAATAGATGAATTAAAAGAAATTTGCCTTCACGTAAACGTGAAAAAGCGCTATATAAACAAAAAATTACAAAAGTACACAAAATTATACAAATAAAACCTTTTAGATAGAAAACGAAGCTGGAATAAGATATGTAATATGTGGAAAAAGGAGGAATTTCCCTAGCAAGGTCTACAGTTTGGAATTAATACGGAAAAAAATATATTTCGAGTAGTAGTGAAAGGTTTTTATTTGAGGTAAAACCAATTTATTAATATTACTACAGGTTCATATATTTTATTTAAATAAGAATTTGATGAAATGTTTCCAAGATTTTAAAAAATAAAATTTAAGAATGATCAAAAGTTGTAATATTACTTTATTGATTCATGTGTTAATGCTTACCCCCACTCACTCACTTAAAGTGACTTAACAAACTATTTTATGTTTATTAGGTAGCTTAGTTAGTCAAAAAATTACTTACGTGGCCACGCAAAATAATTTGTATCACATAGGTGGCCTGACAAACCTTTTGTGAATGTCAATTAGATATGTTGGTTAAAAGTTAAAGGAGTACTCAAACTTATGTGGAGTCATTGTCTTTCAGGGGTCGTTTGGTTCAAGGTATGGAATGGAAAGGGAATGGAAACAAATAGAGGAGAGGAATGGTAACAAAAATGGTTAGCTTTATTAGGTGTTTGGTTCAAACCATGGAATGGAAATGGAATGGTAACCATTACCACCACATAATGTATTTTGTTACTTGAGAGGGAGGGAAATGTAACAAATTGGGAGAGTCCATTACCACCAAGTAATGGTAATAGATTGATGAGAGGTTGAACCAAACAAAAAGAAAGGGAATCGGTAATTGATTCCATTTCTTGGCTCAAAAATCACTGAACCAAACATCTTTCTCATGGGTGACTTGTGTCTTGTGGTGTTGAACAAAC
Source organism: Beta corolliflora (assembly GCA_947648045.1). NCBI lineage: Eukaryota > Viridiplantae > Streptophyta > Magnoliopsida > Caryophyllales > Amaranthaceae > Beta > Beta corolliflora. The sequence goes on from CANSZD010003548.1 coordinate 569,350, forward strand.
AAACAAAGTTACTATCGTTTAACGGATTCTAGCAAAGCTAGTGTATTTTAGGGTAATTGAAGACAAACAAAATATTCAAATCGGAGAGATAAAATCAATTTAGATTATTATTGTCAGGTAAAACTGTAAATTGTATAGCTTAGGGCCCGTTCGGTATTTCTGTCAATTTTCAGTTTTTGGGTTTTTATGATTTTAGAACTATATGATATGAGTTGTATAATAAGGTTAAAATTAGTCATATTGATAGTAAACATGCTAATTTTGAAAACTGAAAATTACTTTTTCTGGTTTCCACATTTTTGTTTTTGGTTTTCAAATAAACTTAACGATAACGAACGGACCCTTAGCTAAATGTGGGAATAAAAAATTAGGAGAAGATCGAACACTTTGTCGATTGTCGAGTGTCGACAAAGAAAGAAAAGCAGTTAGAAAACGTTGTAAATCAGCGAGCGGGTATTCTAAGCTATGTCATTTCCCTTTTCCAAGTCTATAAATAATTAAATTGAAATATTTCTCCTTTGATTTTTCTCCCATAAAATTCCTCTGATTTTATTACCAAAAGTCCAAAACATCAACAACAACAACAACACTGCCCTTCTCTCATCATCTCGATTGCCGCCGACACCCCGGTAATACACTCTACATTTTCTCTCTCATACAAAATTTTCTCGTGATTTCATTCTTGAATTTCTGAATGTTGTTGAGAAAATAAACCTTGTTTTTCAATTTTCAAAATTGGTAGATCTCATAATATATGTGTATAAAATTGACACGAGATCTTATGTTTTTTGTATTTGTATGTGTGCAGTAAAGTATTAGTATCATGGGATCTGTTGATCACGCTACAACAAACAAGAAAATCACCGTCATTTTTGTGCTCGGTAATTACTCTCTTTTACACAAAGTTCCTTTGATCTATTGCGAACGTAGTGGAGAAAATGCCAATTTATCTCCGAGATGTACAAACTTTGTATATTAAGTGACATTTTCGTAAATAAAATGTTACTGATATTAAGTCGTAGGGATCTACATGGCTGTATGATCATGCTCATGTACTCTCTGTGTGTTTTTATTTTGGCACAGTAAGGGCGTGTATTATGATGCTAACGAACATGTTTTCGGAATCCGAATGTTGTATGCGTTGATCTTATGATCTGATCATCTGAGCAGGTGGCCCTGGCAGTGGGAAAGGCACACAGTGTGCTAACATTGTCCAGAATTTTGGATACACTCATCTAAGTGCTGGAGATCTTCTACGAGCCGAGATCAAATCTGGCTCTGAGAATGGGTATACTTTTACTAATCTTTCGTCTTCGAGCTGCTTTGCATTTCTATTTTGTGGGGATGAATTATGAGATTAGATCACATGTCATGATTTCTAGCTTTGCTAATATCTAATCTGATCTCTTTAGAGAAAGTTGGATTTCTATTCGAAAATCGAAATAGCTTTGCTAGTGTTTTTTTTCCTGCTAATCTATGTAATTAACTAGAGTAGCATATTACTGTCTTGTCTCTAGAACTATGATCCAGAACATGATCAAGGAGGGAAAGATTGTGCCAGCTGAGGTGACTATAAGGCTTCTTCAGAAAGCTATTCAGGAAAGTGGAAATGAAAAGTTTCTGATTGATGGTTTTCCTCGCAATGAAGAAAACCGTGCATCCTTTGAATCTATTGTAAGGTTCAGCAATTCGTCTTATCATATTTTGTACATTTCTATTAGATTAATGCATGTTAAACCCTCTTCTTTTCTGATATGTGTTTGTACAGACGGGAATAATGCCCGAAATTGTTCTGTTTTTTGATTGTTCAGAGGAGGAGATGGAGAAGCGTCTGCTGAACAGAAACCAGGTTGGACATAAATCAATCCAGCCCTCTTATGCTCTTTATTCCGTCGATTGGTTCTAATGCTCTGATTTAATTTTCCTTTCTGATTCTGTTACTTTTCTTTTATGGCAATGAAGGGGAGGGAAGATGATAACATCGAAACCATTAGAAAGCGGTTCAACGTATACATGGAATCCAGTCTTCCGGTTATTCAGTACTATGACACTCTTGGAAAAGTTAGACGGGTAATTTTCAGTCTGTCTGCTTACGAGGGTCATTCTCTCACTCATTTGCTTGCCTAAACTAATGTCCTGAAATCTCACTCTCCTTTCTATGCATAGATTGATGCAGCAAAGCCAGTAGATGCTGTATTTGAGGATGTCAAAGTTATATTTGAGAAGGTAAGAGTACCAACTCCTACTTGCTTGACCATAAACTAGCTAGTAGAATTGCAGGATCAGTAAGAGGTGCTTATCTGCCGTAAAATGAAATTAGGTCCTACTGTCCTAGTGTTAATTCGCTGTACGAGAATGGGTATTAGAATGTAATTTCCTACTTAGTTCTGTAAAAAGTAAAAGTATACCACATGTTTGTTGAAGGCTTAAAGCTATACCTGAGAAGGTAAGAATATCAACTCTTCTTACCTGACCATGATATCAGTTGTAAATGAAGATAGGTCCTAGTGTGACCTGATTTGCCATACAAAAATGGGTACGGGAACACTAATCGCTACCTAGTTATGTAAAAATAGCCCGAAAGTATGTCATTGCATTTGCATGTACCAATTCGCCTTTTCTGGATTGTTATTTGTAGTGGGTTTAACAAATTTGGTAACATCGATAGGACCACTTTCATTGTTTATTTTGCTTGGTCATTTTTCAACTTCGATTAGGAGAATTCAGCAATAAACTGTTTAAGAGCACCATCAAGCACATGCACCTGTCTAGTTCTTACTATGACTGATTGTTTCTTTTCAGGTTGCTGAGATTGCTGCCTAGATGTCTGAAAGTTGACGAAATATATCAGGCATAAATTGAACGAGATACTATATTATTGATGATAGGATTTGAGAAGTTTGTAATGGCTGTGTAAGATGCAATACCATATGTATCAATTTTTTTTGTTCACCCATGATTTGATGTAAGCAAGAACCAAAATTCAGATAAGTTGATGAATTACCTTGGAGTTATTATGATTTATTAGTGGACTATTGAGGAGCTGAGCTATTTTTCAGTATTTTACGGCTTAAAGTTGCTTTTTAACTAAGATTTCTAGCATTTTACATGACACTCTCACAGACACGAGTTAGTAGGCATACAAATATTTCAACTCACCTCAAGCATAAAGGCATCTTTACCTCACCAGGGCGTAGGCAATTAGGCGTATGTATTTATTTTTTAGAGGTCGGCAATGGAGAATTGTCCCATCAATATCATACTAAAATCTCGCCCAGGTCTACCCAACACAACTAAATAGACAAGGCTCTTCAAAAGTGGGGGGAAAAGTAATGCGAAATTTCAAAAGTGGGGGGGAAAAGTAAGGCGAAATTCCACTTCCTTGATATACAATACAACTATTGTTTATTATATGGAGATTCACTATTTTCTCTTATGTAGACATGTAGTTGAGAAGTTGTTCCACTAGCTATCAAAGTTGAATAATTTTGATGGTATTTTAGTTCAAAATGACAAGTGAGCAAACCAAAGTTGAACAGAAATTAGTGGTGCTTATTGAGTGTTATTGATAAAGTAAAGGAATTTTCATAGAGAGGACAGACGACGAGAAGAGTAAAAAAAATGTAAAATTAAAGTCTTATGAGCTTATTGAGTGTTGTTGATCCCAAAGTAAAGAAATTTTCATAGATCTGATTTAGTACAATTTCCCTGTTTCAAGAGTCTTTAACCAGGAAAGAATAACATTTGCACCTTTTTCCCATGAACAATCCAACATCATGTCATGGGCAACTCCTTCTACGCAGACTGGTGAGACACCGTAGAACTCTCCTGTTTCTTTGAGCCCTTGGGCATCCTACAAGCAATTATTAATAAAAGATTATCAACGAAAACATAGAACAAGTAATGCAAGCACCCAAGTGCATATATATGGGAAACGATGTGAGATTTAGTTATATGGCGAAAAAATTGTACCACTATGAAGTCATCTCTAGCGCCTACAACGAGAACTCTAACAGAAGACTCCGGCACCGAAGGAACAGGAAGGGAAGCATTTAGCTTCCTTAAATCAAACAATGGCAGCCTTGAACTTTCTTTCATCAAATTTTGGTACCTGGATTAACAATCAAAGTTGAAAGATCTAGATAACACAACAGAAGAAGAAGTCATTGCAAATACTTATTTCATATGTTAACTACACCTTTGGACCAGGCTGTCGTCCATCTGGGGGGAGAAAAATGTTTCTCTGCAAAGAGGCAAATCAGTCTGAAAAGCTTTTGCTGCTAAGCTGCGAGTCACCTGGCCAGAAGTTGAATGTGATAAGTTTTTTTAGTTATGCAGGCTTAAAACTATATGGCATCACATGCTGAAGGGAGGACATTGACGGAAAGGTCAGTCTAATAACTTTAATGAAGTGATACAAGTTCTAATGCAAGGCAAGATACTGATTTCCTATAATTAAGTGCTTGTTATAATGTAAGGCAAAACTTGATTCTATACAACCTTCAGTAAGTGCTTGTTTGGCTGACACACAAAAACAGGGGAAGTAAAAATTCCTAGGAAGTATAAGGATGTGGAGTTGTTTGGTTGACGAATATATAGGAACCCGCACTTCATAGGTTCCCCTAGGTGAGTAGAGCTTTCCATGGGAAGTAAAACTTCCAATGATAAGCCAAAAATTTTGCACTTCCTAAGAAATACAACTACAAGAAAAACAATTTCTTAGAAAATATGGCTTCCTAATTTCCTAGGAAGTATAGCTTCCTATGTTCAACAAAACAACCACTAAAATTCATGGAGGTAACCTATAAGTGTTCTAGTTCAGTGTTGCACTGGAAACAGTTGACTTGAACCATGGTTTGTAAATATGTGATAGACAGTGTCATAGGAAAGACTCTCAAAATGTTCATCAGCTGCTATTTTCAAGAAAGAGAGGAAGTGTGCCCACTCTGGAACATTGTCCTGTTAGTTTGAGTGATATGTGAGAGCAGATGGTGAAACACAATGAAATTGTCTACCAGGGCACCTCATAATTGAAATATTCCATATAATGGTCAAAGTCAAACCGTCAAACACCATTATGCAAGGGCCTAGAGCATATAAATGTGATAATTGCTTTATAGAAGTATTGTATTGGACAGCAAATTTTAACTTATGTATGGGGATGAGCATGCTCTTTGAGGTTGGATTTTGTTTAATGCTGGTCTGTGTCAAGTTCATATAACAATGCAAAAATAATTAAAGCAAATTTATAATCATTGAAGACTAGTGAAACACATACGGGAAACGCATACCTTGAAAGCAGCAATAGGTTTGGAGAACAGATATCTCCACACTAAGCCACTACAGGATTAATAAAATTTACTATATCAGGATAACTAGAAAAGGTAATATTCTGGGAAAAAACGACATTGAGGAAGAAAAGCATCACCTATTACCCGATGGAGGCACCGAGCAGACAAGTACGGCTCCTGCAAGCTCTGGGTGTGGATTACTCGTATCTAGTAACAAAATCTATTAGTATTACAATGATATTTGAACATATTCCAAAGCAAGATACACTTGTATATTTAAGAAAAATCTCTAGAGAAGTTTGTTGAGTTCCTCTACTAGGCTTTTTCATGTTCGTTAACTTTTAAGATAGATGCAACCCTTTCTTTCAGCAGCTAGTAGTACATGCTCCCAAATATCGTTTACCATCAGAAGAACAATGTCGGATCATCTTAGATAGAGACAGCCAGCTTTGATCTTGCAAATTTGAAAAAAAACACACTAGCAGAATATTTCCAAGTAGTGGGATACTATGAGAAAGGTACTAGAGGAAGGAACACGAAATAACCTAGCATCTGCTTGTTTCTTATGCTTGATATGTAATATTGAACGATAAGACCTCCAAACGAATGTCCAACCAAAACAGCAGGAGATGGAAGTTCTTTCTTGATGAAGTGTGCAATATCAGCTGCATGTGTCTACTGCACCAGTAAGGCAATACTAATAAATAACAAAATGACCTCTGGAAAGACATATCTTCATATTTTAAGACAACCGAATTACAGAAAACTGGAATGTTGGAAAGAGGGAGTGCTGAGGAGAAATAAACCATAAGAATGGAGGTGCAATACCTGGAGAGTACCCGCAACCTTATCAGCAGGAGCATCACTTTCACCCTGGCCGAATGCAGAAATCACATCAGCAAAAGATTGACTGATTTAACATCAGGATTCAGGAACAGATTTAAATAGTGATGGAAGAGGAACCCCGTCATTTCCTTCCACATAGCCTAGGACTTAGGAGTGATAAAAGCGGTGAAATTTTATGAGCCTAGCAGAGCTAAACTGGACTCCAAGGGAATGTGAGCAGGATCGAATTTTTAAAAACTATAGTGTGTATAATTTTGACTTCGAATTAGTAGTCTTTATTCATCAGGAATTTAGGATCACAATATATCAGTATCAACTTTGAAATAGGAAGGTTATTATAAGCTAAAAGAGGCGTGTTTTTTTTTTGTCATTCTCGAAAAGAAAGCTGAGCTCTAAATTAGTTTGAACTTAAAAGCTTTGAGCTCAAAAAACCTCAAACCTTGATCACGTACGAGCCGAGCTACCTCAAGCTTGAACTTGGCGTGAGTCATAGTCAATCAGCACCATTCATAACACTCAATGTCATACAATCCGTTTGATCACCTCAAATAAGAAAAGTCCATTTGGTCTATCACAATGCCATCTAAGGAGCCAAATCAGCAGCATCCACTCGGCTAAATCTTAACACATTCCAAATAGTTGAGTGCATTACTCTATGCCCATGTTACAGGCCAAAGGAAATTTCATATACTATTGACTTGAATAAATGCAAATGCACCATATGAAGGGAATGCTTATGCAACAATCTGAGCACACACCCCATTGTATCAATTATATAAAAAATGCAACAGAAAAATTACAACAATGAAATCTACTCTAATTTATTTCACCATATACTACAAAATTAAAATTCGATGGGTGAACATAACAAACCCACGTTTCACATTACTAAAATCAATTACATGTAAAAAGTGGATATTGGAAACATGTATGTATTCTTATCTTATCTGCCATATTTTAGTATCAACATTGTTACTAATGACAGATTATGAGTATAACCCAAAGTAAAATTCAAACTTTATAAAGATTACACAATCCAAGAATAAATTTTAAATTCTAACTTAGTGGGTAAAGTCTCGTGGGTGGTACCCAAGACCTGGGATTGAATCGCGTCTAAAAAATAACAAATTTAAAACTATCCCAACTGTAATTTCTAAAAAGTGCGCAGAAAATTTACCTGGGCCAAAAAACTGAGGGCAGAACAATCGAACCCATGATGAGCAAAGAAAGGCAACCAATGCTCAGCCCAACACCAAGCACCATGGAAGCTCCCATGAAGAAACACAAGCGGGGGATTTTCTCTCTCCTCTTCATCTATTTTCCTTTTATCTTTTTTCTGGGAAATTACCTCCATTTTCAGACCTGAAGATAGCTCATGAAAATGACGATTCTGCCCTTGCTTCAGCTCGTATGGCACGCCCATTTTGTACCAAGTTGGGGTGAGAATTGCTAGGGGTTTTATTGTCATTTTAGTGGGTGATGATAGGGTGGTTTTGGAGAGAGAATATGATGGCAGGCAGATTGTAGCTGCCATTTTTATGTTACAACTTACAGTCAAGTGTTTTCAGGGAGGAAACTGATATTGGGGAATTTTGTGGAATGGAATTTGCAATTATCTTCGGCGCTGTCATAAAAACTAGGAGTAACTTTTTTTTTAAAAAGGTTTTCAAATTTACATTTTTTACTTGGTATTCTTTCAATAATAATGATGATGATGATTCTAAATTTATCTTCTTGCAAGATATTGCTCTACCATTTTTAATGAGTTGAATATGGTTATATGGATAGTAGTATTATTTCGAGAATTTGATTTTCCAATGTAGTAGCTGGTAGCATATCCTACGATATGGTGAAAGTTGTTTGGTTGATCAAGGTGCGAGCAACTCCCTCCTTTTTATTTTTATTTTTGGAAAGTATACTTTCTTAAAAAGTGCAACTTCTCGTGTTTTTGTCAACCAAATAACTCCATACTGTTTTATTTTATTTTATGGTAACCAAACAAGCACTTGTTCTATATTCCAATTGCATTTTAAAAGTCTAGTGAACATGTATTAGTAGTGTTTTACCAAAGTACCATTGATCTCTCAAATTATACATTAGTAAAACCAAAATGTAAGATGTCAAGCGACAACCAATAAACAATGCTATACTTTCTTATAATTAGAGATGGCAATCATGACCCACCCAGATCCGCTAGGGCTCGAACCATTTATAAGGGTCTGGGTCCAGAAATTTTAGACCCAACGGGACGGGGTCCAAAAGAACATGGGTCAAGTCTGGGTCCGGATCCGCATGTGCATGGCCCAGACCCGATCCCGACCCGCAGACCCATTTACATATTTTAAAAAAATTATACCTAAACTCTAAGGTTTTATGGGTTGTGATTTTGTGAACTCGTTAGTGTTGTAACTCCATCTAAGACTTGTAACTTTGTAAGTTGTAACATTTTAAGATTTTATGAGTTAATTTTTAAAATTTTGTTTAGATAATGCTTTACCCATGGATGCAGGATCTATATATATTAGTGCGAAATTTTTTAATTACATAGATTCAAAAATGTGATGAAAACTAAAAACTAAGAAGGACCCATTAAGGACTCGGTTAGGACCCATGGACCCGCTAGACCAGCGGGTTTGGATCTGAAAAATCTTGACCCACTGGGTCTGGGGTCGTAAAAAATAAACGGGTCTGGGTCTGAGTGGACCCGGCCCAGACCCGACCGATTGCCATCCCATACTTATAATTGAGCAATATTTAATGCTAATGCAAGAACGTTTGATACTATGATTTTCAATTTCACGACAAAGGAGTAATCTATAACCTATAAGCAATAGCCTTCCCAGATAATGATACGAAAATGAGGATAATGAAGTTATAAAAATAAATCCCCTTATTTAGTTTAGTATTTTGTCCTGGTTGAAACACTTATGGCGTCTTTTGATTTCGTACGGAATCTTATGGTACGGTCTCAAATCGGATTTCACCGATAATAATAATTAAGTTCCTAAAATAAGTCAAAGTAAAACAATACCCTTAAAAACCTAAGAATTCAACATGCAAAACACAAAATTGACCATAAATCACTCACGGCCCGTTTGGTAGTTGGTTATAAATGGTGGTAATGGAAATGAATTTGTATGTAAATTTGTGAAGAAAGTCATTGTTCATTCCCATGGTAATGCTAATTTATCCTAAAGTGTCTATTTTTCTTCTTGAATTTTCAATCCCATCCAATACCACCTTGTTAGGTGGTAATGAGTGGTAATGAAAATTATGGGTGAAATTGTTTCCCCACGGAGAAAAGACACTTGGGGGTTGAAATTGCTTCCCATGGAGATTTTAAGGATTCTTCCTTATCTACACTTAAAATTCATTCCCATTGGCCATTACCGCAATTTATTAACGACTACCAAACGGGCCGTCAGGACCAGAATGAACACGCACAAAATTGAGATTACAAAGATTCACTCCACTCCTTGAATTACTACATAAAGACGTCAAATATTGATTGCTTTACTAGTTATTAAACATATGTCAATTGCATCATGATCCCGAGTATATAATCTAATGACAGGCCTAAGACGTTTATAAATTGTGGCCCATATGCCATAAGCTTATTTAATCGGGTATGGAATGGTCCAACAATAACTCATGAATCGTGATTCTGAACGTGCTTTCGTGCTATACTTATTACTTGGGGCGAAAACTATTACACGGTCGCCTGAGAAACAGAATGAAGCAACCAACCATGGCAGCGAAGATTCAAAATTAGGGATTTCATTCCATAAAATTTGTTCAATTTAACTTTTTTACATTTTATATTTTATAATTTCACTTTTGGTTTTTTGTTGGGATTCAACAAGATGATGTCTCCTAAGCCAACTTCTGATGATCGTCACTCAATTTATTCCAGGTATCAAAAATTTTCACCCCTTTTGATTTGACTAAAAAAACCCTAATTTCCGACGCTTGTTAATGAATTTAGGATTTGGGTTTTCGTGATTATGTTTAATTTCTGTGTAATTTGTGCTATTTGACTGATTACATAACTTGGTAAGTATGTTGAAGTTTTAGACTCTTTATCTGGAACTTCAATTAAGCTAAAGTGAGATCAGATATGATAATATTTGTAGTATGTTGATGAGTAAAGTGTAGAAAATATTTCTATTGTAGTATTTTGCGATACAACATTGATCAATGGGAAGTAAGGTTTCTCCAATGGGCAATGCTGTCATGAATTTGTTTGGTACTTGTGCCTGGTTATGATGGAATGAACTGTTTGAGTATGATGGTCGAAACGGTGCTCTTCATTTGAGCTAGAACGTGTAAAACTATGTTCGCTTCCAATTTATGCATTGATAGCTACATTGGGTTTTGTTGACTAGATGAGCGTTCCGTTTAGTGACCAATCCATTACCTCTGTTACCTCAGAGAGTTATTTGTTTGTGTCGTAATTGTCGATTTCAGTTGTACTACAGTCTACAGAATTTCATTGAGGTTGATTTTATTGCTTGACAATTCAGAACAACTAGATATGAAACTTAAGAGCTATATAGATGGTGAATACTGACGTAACTACACTGGGGAATGGGGTCTGGTAACATATATTACAGTTTTTGGCACGAAAAACAAGAAACAAAGATTACCCAATACTTTGGCCATCGGCCTTTCTGTTGCGTGATTGGAGACATCCAATGAGGGGGGGGGGGAATAAGTGCACTTCCTTTTCATACCAACTTGGAATCATGAGCGATTGGTACAATCCAATGAGTGGGGATCTATACTCATCCTTTTGACGCCAATGTGAAACTTGCATCCAAAAATAGAGTTAGAAGGGGTAAAAATTTGCGTCCTTTCTTCACACCAATTTGTATTCCTTAGCTCTCCTTCCTTGATGGTGATAACTAATTCTCTCTTTTGGCAGTAGTACGCTTTAAGTAGAAAGAAAAAAGACTACTCTTCCCTGAACCCACTTGTTCAATGGTTTGATCAACTTTGGTTTTCTATATTATAGTAAGGCCCTGCCAATAGTTTAAGACACATTTAATGAAGTCTCATCCAACACGCTCATTCTCCCATAAGTTTCTAAGTCTCTAGGCAACTTAGATTCCTTACCATCTTGATCTTCCGACACAGAGACACTTTGGGATATAAAAATGAATTTGCGTTGCACCTATCCCCCCCTCTTTCCAACCTCATATGTTGATTTTCCTTGAAAACCAACTACCCGAAATTCCATACACGACCCCTTCTTAGAGCTATACAAGTCTTAAGGAAAATCTTTGTGGTGGGCCTATGCTGAGTGAAGCATAAATAAGAAATTATCTAAGTGTCTTTTAAACTTAATGGTGGAGAGAGGAAGGAATGATATATAAGTGATGAATGGCTAAGAATAATTTAGCAATGTAATTGGGACAGACATAAATGGTAGTATGGGAAAGGTTTTTGGGAATAGAGGGAGTAATAGGTAACATAGTTTCCTTGAGCAACCAATTGAAAACACTTCCTGGGAAGGACTCGCGTCTTTTTTCGGTTATAAAACCTATACTTGGGACACAAGAATGATCTTCTTTTGAAGATGCACTCCTCATACCATTTCTCGCATTACTCAAGCATTCTGCTGCAAATTCTTTAACTTCATGCCTAGTAGTGAAAGTCAAACTCAAAACACAACTTTAAGTACTTTAGATACCTTTTTTATTGGAACATTCCTCTTCCTTATTACAAATATCCTGTATATCAGCACTCTCATGTTAGAATCCAAACTCTCACTAAACAGAGTACTCTGCGTTTTGTCATCCTCTTTAAACACCTTCTTCAATGGAGGAACCCCAACTTGAGAAAATTCTGAGTCATACTTCGTAGAAGGCAACCCATATACAGGCATAGAGTTCAAACCACCATAACCACCCTTTTCTACTTCAAATATACAACTCAATTTCTCAGGTTGCATAGTATCTCAGGACAAGGAGCTTGTTTCTAGTGAAGGTGAAATCATTTTCCCCTTCCTATCCCCCTTGAGAAGTATTCACTCCTTGGCATATTCTTTTACCTTAAACATTATCTTCATCGGCTTTTGAAGCTTATTTTACTCCTTTAACATGAGTCAAATGTAACATCATTGGCTAATATCCCTACTAGATTCATGAAGAGCATTTAGTTCCTTGATAGAGTCCTTTATAGAGGGCTTTCACATTGATGGATTCAAGTCTAATGTCCAATTCAAACGAGCATGACTCCTTTGCTTGAGAGAAACTGTTGAGTTGAAAAGCACATCCTGCAAGAATAAGATTCAAGATGATAGCAAAGATCACATAAAAGAGCTCTTTGTTCTTTACTCTTCGGTGACTCAAAATCCAAATGATTTGCAGCTTTGAGAAGTTTAGAAATGGCATTTTCAGTCATCTTATTTCCATTTCTCACAGAGAGGTAAGATATCTCTTTTATTTCAAAGTGTCATAAAATTATAAACTTCAAAGGCTTCGTCTTCCTCCACATCAGCATCCATATGAAACATAAACGACGCAGATTGATTGAGCAGAAAAACAATTGTATCCAAAAAGCCACATAATATCATATCAAGATGAAGAGAACTTATAAGTTATAACCCTATATAGCAAGAACTAAAATTACAAATAATACCTGGAAATTAAGCTTAAGAGTAACACAAACAGCTCCAGGCCATTGGAAATTCACCTCTCTGGCGAACACAGGAGCTGAATTGGCCACCTGCGTGTTAATGACAGTAGAGATTAGTTGGCCTGATAAGTCGAGAACGAAGCGTCCAGAAGCTTCAGGAAGAAGGGACTGAGAGTATTATCATATCCATATAATAGATGTTGCTATTGTGTTTTATCTTGACACTCAGTTGGCAGCTTGTGTTGCTTTATATTCAATGCAAGTCCATTGATACCCCAGAAAGGAAGTGAAGCAGAATGTCCTCTTGATTGCATTGGAGCAGGATTGGTAATTCCAAATCAGCTGTCAATGTGAAAGCTTAGGGATATGACAGCTGGTACAAAATTTTGGCTTCACACCCTCATTAAGTGATTTGTACTTGATTTAGTGATCAAGATTCTATATAGCTCAATCCAGATAGCAGATTTCAGCTTTGTTTATGTTGATGTTGTTGTGTGTGTTGGGACCTTGGGATAGGCGTGCATGTGGATTCTGGGTAGGCAAACACAACTCCCTCACAACTGTATTGGTGCCAATAGGGATCATGATTCATGATGCTGTGCTGTGGGAAGCATGAGGAACATCTCCATTAAACATATGAAACGCTGCGTCAGTAATACTTGTTTCCATAGAAGTCCAAGTCATATATATTTATGGGGGATGCGAATTATGAATGCTTCTGGTAATGATATTGTTGCTAAAGTTGTAAAGTAAATGGAAAGAATTGTCTGTAGGCTTGGATGAATGTTGTGGTACTTTCAAGTTTCGTCTTTATGTAGCATCTTTTAGGTCAAAAAAGTTCAAAATTTTATCTGATGATTTTGCCTTTTTATCGTCTATGCTATTCATTATGCTGTCATTTCCACGTTATTAAATAATTCTTGATGATCTGATTTCTCACAGGCAAGTGCCTCTGAGAATCATACATATCACTGGCAACTTTATGCGAATCTGGTCAATCTATTCCATGTACCAGTATTTGTCTCAGACAGAATCTTCAGTTGTGCTGTTTATCTTCAGTTGCCTGGTTCCATCATCTATAATCTTTTTAGCTATGCAAAAACCCTGGAGAGGAAGGCCACTGTCCAACACGCAGGTTTGGCAACAAGGAAACTTATGTTTAAACTTTACTTCCTATTATCTACTATCTTACATTGGGATGCCTTATTTCTTCCAGGTTGTTCCTTGTATGATTAATGGAGCCATAACAGCTTTGTATTTCATCCTTTGGGTAAAAGGAGTCAAAATATGTGGCCCCCTTCGGTATGTTTTTTTATTATCGACTGAACTTTCTTTCATTGGTGATGATTGAATTTTGAATCTACAGTTCCTAGTAAAGATTCTGTTTGCTCTAGGGAAGTTTCAGTTGGTAGCATTGGTTAGGAACCAGGGATATGAACTTTACTTTATCAAGCTGTCATGTTTTAAACACTGTCCTGTTTCTTCTTCAATGTTGTCTCTGCACATGCTGTTTGCATCCATTTTCTGCATGTCATCTTAATTTGAGAGACAAGTTAATTAATTATTACAGTTGGTCAATTCAGAGCGATACTTGCAGAGTATTCTGGTGCTGTACTTGGAGTGTTATCTGCCGTTCTTTATGGACGTAGGGGTCATATCTGGAAGAAGGTAGCTCCAAGCCTTCTAGCTGTACTTTGTCATCTTTATTGATATACGAAATATGTTTCTTTTCTCAGACAGCTGCTGGCTAGAGACTAGAGTATAATTTTGCTAGAATCTGTGTTTGCATATTCAGGTTCAAAGTTTGATATAATCTGTTCTGCGTAATATAACTTTTTGTATGTTTTGTCTCAGGTTGGTGGACTAGTAGCAATGCTAGCTTCCCTCTACTTCTTATCTCAAGGATGGGCCATGGCTACTTATTCTCCTTTTATATCCTTTTCACTAATGGGGTCCTCTTTCTCCCGTGGGGTGAGGAGAAAGTATTACACTGGTTCTTTCTTGGTACTTGCTAGTGGCCAGAAAATACCGAAAGTTTGAGTTGTAAACTTAACCATAGATTACCATTCAGAGAGAAGCTGGATCCTGACGCTCAGATGGAAAACGTATTGGGAATGAGGGATATGGCAGTTCCTGTATTTGCAGGAATATTATCTGCTTTCAGAAGGGTGATTGCTCGGCGCATTTCAATTAAGGTATAGCTATTATATTGTTATGCAGCTTTTATCTGTACAAGTATAGCCTTCATTCATAGCCTTCTTCATCCTCTTTTTACTGTTCTCAGAATCAGCTTAAAAGGCGTCTTCACGCCATTACCATTGCTTCTGCTGCATGCTTCATGTTTCCGGTCGCCATGTGGGACGTGATATTGGTAATCTGAACTCTCTTGTCCACTTTCATTATTTTCTTAATACTTACCTTGCTTGAAGTGGGAAAAAAGGGGAAGGTGTGCAATTTTTCTTTTGGGTATAACTTACTTATTTGCAAAATTGGCATTTAATATGTGATATTCTTCTGTACTTCAGGGGACAACTCCTGATAGCAGCAAAGAATTCTCCTTTTCTGCATGGCCTTATATCAGCACCATCCTTTTCGGAATTATATTGATTTCTTATGCTGAGAATATTGCAGAAGAGAGGTACCTAACCAATTATTCTTTTTATTGATGTTTGGTGTTGGTGCTTTGCGTTTGAATGCGTGATCTCACACTTTTTTGAGGTTGTGCATCCTTGGTCATGTTGAGGGTTGGGTTTCTCAGCATCACAACGGTTAATTGCTCTTACTTTGGCGTTATAGCTTTTTGCTGAGAACCCATCATTACAATTCTTGGCATCATAGTTTTCTAAGATTACCCAATTACCAAATCATGGGATCTAGGCAAAAGGATGCATGGTTAAATTGAAGTTATTTTTATGTAGCTCATTTATGTATTGACAAAACTATGTTAGAACCCAATATTTTTAAAGCGTCTTATGAGGTGATTGGTGAAAGTGGTCACACACTTATGGAAGAATGGAAGGATGAGCTTTTGTGTTATTGATTTTTAATATACCACACTGCATTTGCCATTTTGTGCTCATTATATTTTCTTTTGCTTTTTCTTGCTGATAATTGCTAACTTTTCATCAAAGAACTTGTATATAACCCAACAATCTTCCCATATAGAGGCAAATCAGGATCTGAGGCCTCTAATGAATGTTGAAATTCTCCTGAAATCTACAATTTGGTAGCTGAAAACACACTGCACTTTGAAGCTTACCTCTTTGTTTTGCCTTTTCTTCTCCAATAATTCATGTAACGTATCTTTCAAGAATGGTTTCTCTTGGTGTTTCATCTCTTGAATTGGTATCTTTCTTAAAGGTTCTTTTCCCTAACCTGTGCTCGAAACTTGTCTGTGTGACACCGGAGCTATAACAATGACTGATGAAGTCTTTGTGTCTGTGTAAGTTGCACATGGTGTTCTCATCTCCTAAACATCTTATGGTAGCTGGTGGATGTATAATTGTAATGGAGATTTCGTACAAATCAGACTTCTCTCTGGCAGGATTCATTATCTGCTGTGCAGTATTGGGTTTTGGTACGTGTTATAACTCTTTTCAAAAGGTCAACTATTAGTATTATATAATAATGCAATTCCACTATTAGTAGAAGTATATTGAAAGTCAAAGCAAAGCATTATTAACATCATCCAAACTGGCCTTAAAACTACAAATTTGACAACCATTATTTAAATGACGCTTTTTCCTTGGACAATAGTAGACGCTTGGTGGAGGGAACAAATCCTTTCTTTTCCTGCCCGTGGCTATCCTGCGTGCTGACGAACAATTAGATGATGAACAAAATGTGGTCTTACCCTTAGAGCCTTTCCTTTCACAACCATTCTTCACATGTGATCGGGGCTGAGTCTTCCTTCTTCTTGCTGCACTAGAAAAGCTTGAACGTTGCTTCCCTCTTGAGCTTTGCACACACCAGGATAAGGTTTCAATAGTCTTCTTGATTTTGGTATCATGGCCTATAACACAATTGCTGACTCCAATATCATCCTCTCCATACGTGGACTCACACGAAATCTCCATTACTAGGTCCTCCTTGTGCTGGTCCTTCGACTCCATATTGAACTCATTTTCCGCTTTATTTTGTTTTAAATAATCAACCATTGTTGAACTATCCACATTCTGATTTTGACATTCCGCCTTTCTCTTGACACCAACATTTGCACTCATGACTACTCGTATAGTCATCATAGAACCAGATCGGGAATTAACGCAATGAATAGATTTTCCCTTCATTAAGACTTGATAATCCTTCCTTGAGATGGGAATAAAAGATCCCGGCCTCCTTCGGTTAGCAAACCGATACTTGGGCTCAGCCATATTAGAATTTTCCACTTTGAGAATGTCCTCAACATCCTCCATTCTCGCTTCCCTCACCTCTTCCTTCGTCTTAGTTGAATTATGTTCAATTTCCACACTTGGGAGTTGTGGACTCCACAAATTCTCTATACTTCTCTTCGTATCTCATGTGATGTATGGCCCTCCATCAACTCTTTCTCTCTCTCAATCAATTCTTTTATTCTTACTTTTACACATTATCTATGAAAAAAAACCTATGATCCACTACTAAACATTATCAACATACATTAACTGTGCTTTATTTGTTTGCAGCTGTATGCTTAGAAAGATAAGGTCTCTTGCTTTTGTTTGTCTGTTTACACTTTCATGTGATTTAATGTCTACAGGGATATATGAAGCAACTTCTTTGGAACGTCCGAGGCGAGATTCCTATCAAAGCCTAGATCCTGCAGAGAATCTGCTTGACGGCCAGATTCAGATGTCATCACTGCCAACTTAAAAGTATGTTTGCTCTGGAAGTTTGCTAATCAGATAAGCCGTGGACATATTCTTTAAAATTTGTTCTTTTTTCCCTTTATTTTGAATAAATAATGCCTTCGCATGATCAAATTGGAGAATGATAGTTCCTTTTATTACAACATTTTCAGGGCACTTGTTCATGATATGCTCACAGTTCTTATTTAGTTGTTCAGTAAGATAAACAAATAGCTATGCAAATAGATATTGTTCAGTTTCATCGTGTGCAGTTATAAAGATTTAGATTGCAACAAAATTCTGCATGCTTGTATACATGAGTGGCTAATGAGTCTTGGGACTATCTTTCTGCATATAATGTGTGTGGGTTACAATTTACAAAGGTGGAGGGAAAGAGAGGGAAGGGGAAGGATGAAGACACGACAAATTGGGCTTGTGTTTTCCTGCCAAAGTTTTTGAAATTTGGAAAGATTTGGCTGTTCCAAAACTTTGGCAGTCAAAGTTGAAAGGAAATTGGATCTTTCCATTTCCCTCCCCTCCTCTTCCCCCAACCTAGATCCATATAAATAGAATGAATCTATCATTTTCCTCCCCTTCCTTTTGTCTTCAAATCCTTTTATCTAAACACTTTGTTAGACATTCATGAATAGTAATATGAATACTTGTATACTTATCTGTGTACTCAAGTCAATCATCAATAGAAAGTGCCTGTGCCTGTAATCATCAAGATAGGTGGCTAGCTGTAACAGTGTTTGTTGTAGTATTGCTCTTCTTCTCAGCTTATTTGTGGCTGCAATAGGTTCTGATAAATGAAATGATCGTGATTTTAACCGGTTCTCCGACTACTAGTGATTCTTAATTTGAAAATGATCTCAAATTTATACAAGGCATGAGCAAAACTCAAATTCGAAAAGGATATAGCCCTTTGGTTCCCTTTTTCGGGACTATCTTTCTAATTTTGTTTGTTTCTAAAATATTAGCAAAAAACTGAAAGGACTATGTGCAATGGTCTCAAATGGCTACCTTAGCTAACCATCCTTTTCTATTTCTGCAGATGAAATGGCGTTACTTATCTAGGGAAGAACGTAGCTGAGTTTGGGGAGCCTGGGGCGAAAGTCTGAATCTTCGTGAAAATGTCAGCTTTTGTTCATTTTACAGGTTTATTAAGCTCAGAAGCTCAAAAATCGACCTGTGTAGGACGAGGTAAATTCTCATGCAGGTCTGTCAATGTTCAGAGCTTGCTTGCTGGGAAATACATTTTAGCAGTTCAAGAATGTGCAACATATGAAGAATGATAGCCTGGCTGTAGAACATGTATCACTGAAGAAGCTATCATAGCTCATGTGTAATTAAAATGAGGAGAAATGAGAAGTGGGTTTTTTTTTCCCTGTTTCTTGTGTCTAGATTAGTGTTCTTACTCCATATTCATACTCGGAATATTTGCAACATCTAATGCTAATGTAACAAGTTATTCTTAAGCTTCTGTTATCGACCTTATCGTTACTTGTTCACTTTTTGCATTGTGTCAGTTACAATTGGGTTTTTTTGGGGTTTGGCAGATACCTTTTTAAATGGAAAATAATTTTCCACGAAAAAACATTTTTCAAGGAAAAATACAATTGAAAATTAGTTTTCTTAGGTTAGTTTCTAACAACAAAATTTGGAGAGAAATAGAAGAGAGAGGAAGGCATTAAGGCAAGGAGCAAGGAGGAAATTTTAGCACTTTATTTATTTATTTAGAGCGGAAACTGTTTCCACCCTTATGAAGCAAACAAATTAAAATGAAAAATCTCTTTCAAAAAAAAAAAAAAAATTAAAATGAAAAATTATGTTTATGGAAAAATGTTTCCCTCTGAGCCAAACACTTTCACAGAGTAGTCCACTTACCGTTGATCTCGATTTCTTGATTGTAATGACATGTTAATGAAAAAATCAAGTTCGTTCGACAAATCAAGTATGCGATAACTCGACGTTAATTTCCTTTGCATATCCAACAAATACAGTAGCTTAAAGAGGGAGATAATGCTTAGTTTTAAAAAAATTAGATAATATTATTGCTCTGTATTTTTCTCAGGAAGTCTGGTAAGTGTTTTTGTGATCAAGTGGCTTAAAATTCCTATAGGACAGAAAAGCAAGCACATTGAGACTGAATGCCGGGTTTCAATTTCCTTCTCCAGACCATCCTGATGAATTTGCCTGTTCACAAAGATAGGATATTTATGAGACTTTGCTCTTCATTTTAACAGAAAAATAATACTCCTATGGTGCCAGAATACTGGAACCATTTGCATTTTTCGCGGTCTCGAAGACACAACTTTGACCATTAATATCTCCAATTACGTGTTAATAAAAACATTTGATAAGATCATATTTTTAAACATGCATTGAAAGTTTGAAACGACTATAAACAGACCCAACATGATAAATTTTTTTAAAATATATTGTATTAGTGAAAAAATATGGTCAAAGTAGATAGATTTTGACATTAAAAACAAATGGATATCCAGAATTTCGTGGCAAAATGAGTACTCTTGAACAGGAAGAAGATAGGGAGCAGAAAGAGAGACCTAGCTGCAAAAAGGTCTACTACCAACAGATGAATCCACGCGGATGCTAAAGTCATCTCACCGGAGAACATTTTCGCTATACCTTGCAGCTGCATATCGTACATAAAATGCAAAACAGTGAGCAAGAGATTAGTTTCATAATAGATTCAGGCATTAAGTAAACAATCACCTCGGCTAACCATTATTTATTAGCAAACATCAAACGTATAGTTTCAGGTGTCCAAGAAAGGTACAAAAGATATGCGTACAGAAGCATATCGTACATAAAATGCAAAACTGTGAGCAAGAGATCAGTTTCGTAATAGATTTATTAATGCTAAACAAACTCACCTCGGGTAACCAGTATTTACTAGCAAACATCAAACGTATAGTTTCAGGTGTCCAAGAAAGGTACAAAAGATATGCGTACAGAAGTCCAAGCACAACGTATGGTATGGCACTTCTCATTGTCTTCTTAGTCTGTAATAATCATCCACATTTTACATTATAATCCATTATGAAGAGCATATAGTAATAAAATTCTCCTAGTGCTATATACTGTAAGATGAAGATTGAAATTTTTTTCATGTAAAACTCAATGCTGTCAATCTGTCAATGGCAAACAGTTTCAATAATGTTCAGTGAACTTACAAGTTCAGCATTTGGAGCAACGACCATGAGGGTGTAAAACGGGAGGACCGCTGCAGTTCCTAATGTAAAAGCACTGCTAGCAATTTGGGGATTTGGCAACCCTGAAACAACACACAAAAGAATGTTGTCTTTGTGAAAAAACCCTCTAAAGCTAAGTTTTACTACTGTAAAAGAGTCTCTAACAAGGGTAAAACTGATATATTATTTCTCTTCAATTAAGTAATGAGACGCTTACACGAATAACATACTCCAGATTTCTTCCGCGAAAGAATAAATTTGTGTACTTCCCGTCTTTTGTTAATTCTAAGGCCTTCAAGGAAACACCAATTATGCTTTACCTCTGCTGTTAATCCCGCTTTAGGATGAATTTTATGCACTACAATGCGACAATCAATCTACAAGAAACACCCTTAAATTGTAAAAAAGAATGGACAAGATCAAAATTCAGGCAGTATACTGAGATTTTATTGTAATTATCCAAAAATTAATGTGTACCATTCAATATGGTAGAACAAGGAAGTACATTTTATCCTTTCCAGATATAGAGACGCTAGTAAATCTTCAAACTCATACTCTACACCGGTGGGTACAATTAACTAGCTTATCATCTCCCAGCATTACATTCAGCATTCAGCTGGTAGTTTTTTTTTTTTACACTTTCAGCTAACTTTTCCGGCTTTCAACTATTATTGGTTGTTTGGTTGCATGCATGAGCATACACTCGTCGGGAATTTCGATTCCATGGAAATTCCACGTTTTTAGGAAGTGAGTAAAAATTGTTTGGCTGATTAGAGGAAGTTTAAGTTTTTATCAGAAACTGTTACCTAAGGTAAGCAAATTCGCCTATTTTGTGAGAAGTAGAATCTCCCACGAAATTGCACTTCTTGTGTCAATGCCAACCAAAAAACTCATAAAGTTTCATTTCCTTCCTGTGTTTATTGCAATCAAAAGTTCCCATGAAGTTGTAGTTCCAATGCAATTTTATGTCAACCAAATAACCACTAACTTTTCAACTAAATTTCAACAGAATTTGACTACTAGACAGCTTAAAATCCACATAATTTAAATTTGCATACCCATATAGTAATTCTACAAGAAAGCATAGTAAAGATAAAAAATTGAATGCAAGACTGAACTGTGAGCAAGTTAACATACTAATTGCAATACATATAATAATAAACAACACCCAGATGAAATACAGCAAAAATTACAAAATCCCACAAATTGAGAATTAATCTCAAGGGCAATAAAACCCAAATTCTATGCTCAATACCACAACATTTGAACATAAATCTTGTTAAAAAAAACATAAAAAAAACAAAGAAAAGAACCATAAAAACTTGAACTAATTAATTAAGAAATTGGAAGAGAAAAAAAAGTGGGTTACCTTGGGAGAGATCTGGGGATAAGCAAAGCAAGAAGATAAGGCCATAGCAGTAGAGCCAAAAGCAAAAAAAATCACTACTTTACAAGAGAAGCAGAAAATATGATGAACAATGAAGAAAGCAAAAAATGAAAAATTGGGCACTTATATAATTCATAATAATGAGCTTTAAAATTGGATTTGACATCATCAATTAAAGAAAATGGAGGGATGTACACTCATCTTTTTCCCCCATTGAAGGAAAGGAGGAAAAAAAGAAGGGGAGGCAAATGAATTTTGGTGCGGGTAATGCGCCAGCTACTGCAGTAGGGACAGTAAAGTTCATGAGTCATGAGTCATGAGTCATGAGTCATGAGTCATGAGTTCATGTCTAATGTCTTATTGCGCATTTGCCTAATCCCATGTGATATGGAACTTGTTTTGTTTGATTCTCAAACTTGCAATATCCAATTATTTTGAGAGTGGACTAAAGGTTGCCTATGAAGTAGCACATCTTCCTCCTATGCAGATGGGGCGACATAGGTGGGATGGTGGCTTTCGGTTGTTTGGTTGTTTTTGGTCTTTCGTTCGATTTAATGAAATAAGACTTTGGTGGGTTTTATTAAACAAAAAAAAGATTCGAACTTTGAGGTAACAATTTAGTTTTTTCCATCCGAGTGACTCAATTTTGAAAAAAAAAACGCCTACTAAGAAAATATAAAAATTCGTATGGATTATGATTTATGGTAGAAACGTTAGACTATATTTGAAGTATCCTACTATTGCTTTTGTCATCTTATATGATTTTCCAAATGTGGATCGATCGAATCTGACTTGATTTGAGAAAATAAAATATGATTTAGATAAAGACTAATATCTGAATCCAAGTTCAAATTGAAATTTCGAGTCCAAATAGATGTGAATTGGATATCGAGTTGTGTTACACGATCCGAATACAGGCCATTGCGATCCTGCCCTTATGTAGATACTTGTGCTCTTGCTCTGAAGTCTGAAAGGTGAGGGCCACAGCGACACCAAATGCCACAATTGGTCTTGTTGTATTGTTCACACTCCACAATTAATAATGTTGTCCCAAGAGCAATATCACCAAGCAAATTTGTTCGGGCGAAGTTGCTTAGCCAAGCTACTCCCTTTTTTCTGCTCCATGGAAGCAAGCAAGTCCCCCCATCCAACAGTTAAACATGCTCTAAACATATCAAAGTACGATAATAGTAACTGAAGTTGAGACTTTCTCATTATTTTAGTATTTACAGATGAAAAAAGAAACAAAGTTTCACCTATGAGTACACACCATAAGATGAAAAGTAATTGTCACAGAAATTGTTACAATTTTACCATGAAAAACGAAAAGATAAAGTTTCGCCTGTGAGAACTCCATAGGATTTAACAGTTCTCTGTGCATCAATTGCCCAATCATCCAAGAAATTAATCAAGTTGTTCAGTGTCTTGGAGTCGAGTACAATATTACTCTCAAAGCCTTTCACATTAATCAACTTTATATCCTTTAACGAGTGACGCCAACATTTTAAATTCTTCTGAGAGCAGCAACGATTTGGTTCTTCTTCAATCACCAAGCTCTTCAGTATCCCCTGCAAAAACAATGAAGATCTTAAACAAAATTAATGCCTGTTTTCAACTCAATGTGACAAATCCCTCATATTCAGACAATATAAAAGGTCTTCTTTCGAAGATTCAATTAATTTGACTACAAGTTTACATGTCTCCTAAGTGCATTCATCTTAAGAGAATCATGGACGATAGAACAAGTGAAAGCTATCCAAGTTTATTTCACAACTACAATTAAAGTTCAGATTAGTTAAAGACCAGCTAACATGTTTAAATAAGTTACATTCAGGTCTAATGAGTTCATATATAATTTCAGATGGTTAAAAATCAGGTGAAGAGAGCGCACCATAAAACGAAAAACCAATGACTCACAAGTTGTCTACGGCAAACCGATACAAAGGAATAGATTTGTTTTCGAATAACGAACACATACCTTCAAAAATTCAGGTGAATAGTAGTTAAGTTCTAATGACAATATTTCAGGACGTAAGCTCCACAATAAGCCATCTAAAAGAGCTACATAATTGGCTGATGTCCATGTATGTGTAACCAACTTCATACTGTTGAGTTCAAGGGGAGGAAACTGAATTCCCATATGTTCTTCTGCATTGAAGGGCATCTCTTCACCCTGACAAACCAAGAGACAGGTCATTCCAAAATGAGCAAGAAATAGTTCTTTGAAATGGATTTACAAATATAATACTTCCTCTGTTATGAAAATGAAACATTTCTCTCAAAAAGCTCTCAAATAACAGAGAAAAGTGTTTCATTTATTTTAGAACAGAGGAAGCATACAAGGTAGAAATTTAGACATACTGATTTAGCAGTCATAGACAATGTCAAGTCTTGAAATTTGTTATCTCGGAGAAACTTCTTCAACCTCATGAACCAAGCAGCGTTCATATTTTTTAGATGAACATAAAGTTTGGCTACCCGGTTACCAGCAACACTGTTGGAATATAAGCGAGGCATGTTCCTACCGCTATATTCAAATGAATTTACGTTAGGTGTATCAAACACTGCTTCCACCAGATTTCTACAATTGCAAATATATACCTCCTTCAGAACTGGACTTGAAAGTTTCATCACTACTGGCAATACACAGCCGCCCAAAAACAAATGCTCGAGTAAGGGAAAGGATGAAATCGTGCTCTGTAGCCACTTTGCATCAATGGGAATGCCGCACAAAGACAAACGTTTCAGATTCCGGCAAGCAGAACTGACAATAATTTCAGATGCTGTCTTATCTTTATCAACACTACAGAAATCGAGTTCTTCTAAAGTCAGTACCTTAACGCCTAACTTCTTCGATTTCACGTCTCTATGAGGATGGTACACCAACTTCCTCAGCTTATCATGATCATAAATTTCAAGCTTCTCAAAACCAAGACAATTTTTTAAAGTCAACACTTCCAGTGAATGAATGGAGTATATGAGATCCTGAATTGTTGCCTCTTCTATAAAGACATCCCTAAGATGCAGTTCAATTAATGAGGAGAGCTTGAAAGCATCCCTGTTGAAACTGCTGCTTAAAAGACAACCTCTTAAATTTAAAATGGTTAATGATTCCATTGCAAGGACCTTCATAGGCAAAACATAGAACCTTTCTCTTCCTACAGTAAGATATATATCTAGTTCTTGAACACGCAAATCAGTAACCAATTCCATCCACGAATCAACACGAGAAGCCAAATTGTTACTTACAAGGGTTATATGAAGAAGAAACTTCTTTACACACAGATTCTCCTCATGAAATCGCTGCAGTTTCTCATCAACATAACTCATGAACTTTACTCTTTGATTAAAAATCTTGCGGCGCTCATCTTTAGGCATCCCAAGCTCTTTTGGATTAAGTATATCCAATTCTCTACCAAAAAACCATTCATGGCAATCTAAGATGGGAAATGTTTTACAAACATATTGCCACCTCTTGGATATAAGACCCGTTTGAGCAGCCTCTTTTGTCGAAAGAAAAGACAATATCTGATGAAGAATGAAGTCGGGTAATTCAGAGATTCGATCAACAGAACTCGTCCCCTCACCCATATCTCTGTTCAAGGACCCAAATAAATCACCCATCTCTAGGTTCCGAAGCTCAGACGAAACTACATCAATGTTCGAAAATAATAACAATGAGAAATGCACAAAACCACAAACCTAGACAAAGTTGTATGAAAAGAAAATCATTCATATCCCAATAATCCAAACCAATAATGCAATTACATGCCGATGTACGAGCTTAACCAGCATATTCTTACACACTACTATGAGGTATGAAAATTAACATGAATTCTTCAAGAACAAAATACTTGAATAACAAAAAATTTCAAGTAAATTAGAGAAACTACCCACCTACATAATTTTGTGGGCACAAATTTACAATATATCGAAACAAAAATTACCCACCTTTGCAATTCAAATCATACATATTCTAGCAAAAAATCAAATTTCTGATACCCCTTTTTGTAATAATCAAATATTACTAGAGGAACAAAAATATCACAAATCATTCGCAACCTAAAAGAAATTCATATCATAGCTAGTTTCCATTTCTTAACAAGTTTCTAGATTTAATCAATATAGTTATGAATTTATTACCGCAACTAGAAATCTCAAACCACATTTTACAGGTTAAAATTACAACATAAATCTATAGACACAAGATATAATTTTTTCTATATGATCATATACCCATAAAAATATTTTGCACCAAAAAAAAATATACCCATAAAAATATAGGCAATACCAAAGATTGGGCGATCAACAACTGAAACAAAATCTTTCATTTCGTGAGAAAATTCAGACAGACAGGAGGAGAGAGAAAGAAAATTTACCGGGAAGATGTTTCGTTGCCGTTGCCGGGTAAATGAGGAGGAAAGGAGAAAAAATGTTCAAAGGAACCTTTTTTTTTGAAAGTTTGGGAACACGAAGAAAAGAATTGTTTGGGCAAAATCTGTGATTAATCAATTCTCTCAAATTGGTCGAATCCGCAAAATTAAAGTGGTTAATAGCGGTTTTAGATATTAGTTGCGTAATTTTACTACTAGTTGTTAGTGGTTATAACCTTACAAAATGCGCTACGGGTAAGTGGTCGTTTGATTGAATGTAGAAAGTTGTTTTTTATGTATAGTAACATTTTACTAATAAATCTAATTTTATACTTATCTAGGGATATGATACATAAATTAGTTTTTAGGATACAATATAGAACATAGAATATGCAATCACGCATTGTACGATATTATGTATTATACTTGTTAAATTGAATGAGACCTTTTACGACTTAATATGCTTTTTTAGATAATCACCAAGTAAATTGCAGTGTGTTTTTATTATATTTTGTATTATACGATATTCTGCCCCCAAGAGTGTGTTTTTTGTAACTTTCATTGTGAGAATTCGGGTCACTTTTTGTTTGATTGTCCTTTTTCTCGGGATGTGGCTTTTTCCTCTCTTCGATGTTGCTGGCCTCTTATCCCGCATTGACTCGTCTCTTGATATTGGGGAGTGCCTTTCTTCTATTAAATCCTCTGTTGGTTCAGATCGGTTTTGTAAACTTGCTTTCATCTGGTAGCATATCTGGTTTGTTCGAAATAAAGTTATTTTTAATGATGAAGGGGCTTCCATATTTAAAGCTACTGCCCTTATCAAGAATTTTGCTAAAGATTGGTTTGTCTTCCAACAAGATGAGAACAAGCTTGGGAATATTGAGGTCGGGGATCATGCGCGTTTTTCTCATCTTCCGCCTGGTATTACTAGAGAAAAAAAAAACCAAGTAAATTGCAGACGCATCACGTAATAACTAAGATCAACATGAATATATCAATATAAGTTTTCTATATAATTTGTAATTTAAGGACATCGGGAATCTGAACCGGATATCTATGAATACAATCCTTCCAAGGTCCATGCCCATCAATGTTTGTTTCAACATTTCTATTACACTTCCATACCATACTATTACACTTAAATCCACTTCCAAATGCTATCTGCCAAACAAGGTCTTCCTTTTCCATTCTTCCTTTAGCCTCGATGTAACTCAACACATACCAAATAGAAGATGAGGAAGTGTTGCCAAACCTATGAAGACACATTCTAGAAGCTTCCACTTGTTGGGCTGACAAACTAAGCCTTTTTTGGATCTCATCGATGACAGCTCGCCCACCAGCATGGATGCAAATATGATCAAATACTTTGTTAAAACATGGCACATAGGGCCTTATTTTATTGGGCCCAAAGATCTTTTGGGCTATGAAATAAAATGCATATCGGACCTTCTCTGATATGGGCAAGACCAATGGCCCAAGAACAGTAATATTGAACTTAAGTGTCTCCCCTGCTACCACCATCAAGTCCTTGGATAATGCAATTCCTAATTTGCCCTCGAAGTCTTCTTGTTGAGTCACACTCTTATGGGCTTTATCATTAAGCCCATTGTTGGTTCGAACTATATGAAAAAGTTGGTACTTGGCACGGTGTTTTTCGGCCCATTTGTTGGTTAACAAGATTGAACTACAACCCAATCGAAAAAGGCAAGCTGGAACAGTCATGGACCGGTCCGAGCCCATATAGCAATTAGGGGTTATGATCTCAGTGCTAACAATAAGTGCATAGGAATTGGGCCAAACTTGGAAGAGCTTACTTACCAAATCTATTGAGATTGCACTTGCACTACAACCCATTCCAGAAAGGTTAAAGGTTTTGATACAACTTTTCATCTTATATTTACTTACTATCATAGATGACAATGAAGGGGAAGGGCAAAATACACTACAATTTGTGACAATGATGTCAATATCATTAGGCCTAAGCCCGATTTTCTCGAAAAGCTCATCGATTGTGGAGAAGATAACAAGATGGGCCTCATCGCGAGCTAAATCCAATGTGGGTTGAGGAGGTATGAACTGCATTGCAACGGGAAGGCCACACTCATCTCCTAGGCCCGCTCTCTCTAAGATCCGCATTTGGAAATGGGCAACTTTCGGATGATCTTTGAACACGAGCCTAGCATGCTCAACAAAGGTCGAAAATGGGACTCGCAACGTTGGTGGAGGCTTGAAGCAAGCATAGTCTAAGAGGTATATAGGCTGCCTTTTCTTAGACTTGGAGAATAAAATGAGTACAAAAAGAGTGAGCAAAATTGTTAGGTAAAATACATTATTGCCTAACTTGAAGTAGGAGTTGAGATAAAGCTCAAACAAAACAAACCTAACTTCCATTTCCCTCCCTCTCTTTTTAATTGTTTATTATTGCAATTTCTTATCTTGTAGTTTAGTGTAGGATGGAAAGTTAGATCCTAGAGCCTAGTTAGAAAGCTGTATAAATAGAAGGTGGAAGGGCTTGAATAAAAGGAAGTGACATTGATGATTTTGGTCCCGGTTTTAATGACGTGCATTTCATGGTAGTACAAAAAAAGAAAACATATGGAAATCTCTCAAATCTTAAGACGCATATATTACTACTTAAATCAGTAAAAGAGTAAAGTTTAGGAGCATATTTAAATACTATCGCAATCCCATCCTATACCTTGGGCTTCGGGTAATCTTTTACTCCAACAAAAGTGCACACGCATTACTATCAGATTGATTCAAATTGTAGGTACTTGCACTTGAAAAGATGACAAGCTCATTTGATGATATATAGAAAGAATCAAATCGAATAATTTGTAATTTTACAACTTAATTTATGTCCTTAAAAGATATATCATATTTGATTTTTCATAATTGTCTTTTTTTTTTGGGTTATGCTATATGCAGCCCTATATAAGACATAAATATACTACCTAAGATGGAAATAAGTTGTGAATTTATGGAAAAATTATGCATCAACTGATACAATAAATGATCAATTAATGCACATATTTTCCATTTTTAGCTTCTTATATGCAGCCCTAAATGATCAATTAATGCACATATTTTCCATTTTTAGCTTCTTATACACTACAAGAAAATCACAAAATAACGACGGCCTATCAGCGACGGCTAACAAAACAGTCGGTATAATAAAAAAAAGCGACGGCTTGAAGCCGTCGTGGATCACCGATCTAGCTTGTAGCATATAACGACCGGTTTAGGCGTCGGTTAATAAATAACGACGGCTAAAAGCCGTCGTTGATTTTGTGGAAGTAAAGCAGAATTTTTTTGTAGCTTGGGCGACGGTTAGAAACCGTCGTTGATTCTAAAGGGGGGGGTTTAATTTAAGTCTTTCAGTCGGGTTTTTTTTTTCAACAACAAAAAGGAGGGAATTTGGGCGATTTTGCGGCGACGAAACTCCGTCGACTCCACCTCCACCTCGCCTCTCCTCCTTCCTCCACCCAACGTCGCCGACCCATCTCCACCTCACTTCGCCGACGGTAAGCTTTATTTTCTCTTTTTTTTAAAAATTTTTGTACTCATCAACCAAACCCTAACAGGTTGTTTTTTTTTGGGAGAGAAGTGAACTTGGGCGACGAACTTGGGCGACGAACTTGCATCGACTCTTGCCGGACCTACATTTCGCCGGTGGTAAGCAGTGGTAATTTCTTTTTTTTTTAACAATTTGTGTAGTGATGAAACTAAACCCAAAAAATTGAGTCTTGCTTTATATTATGTATATTTCTTCATGTAAGTGTTTGATCTTATAATATATCATTTCTTTAATCAAAGTTCATACTACTTATTATTTTTTCGGATAATTTTATAGTCGATTTTAGTGATTTGGTGAGTGAAATCAAGTAATAAGAAAGAGCATGTGGGTATTTTTGTTTTCTAACATTTGGTGGAAAAAAAGAATGGGTGAAAGTAACCCAAAATTGTTGGACTTAATATCAAAGGAAAAACAAAGGATGATGAATAATGAAGAAAGAAGATATGGTTCCTTCAAAAAAAAAAAAAAAGAAGATATGGGTATTGTTCATCCGATGAAAACAAGCTTGAACTTAGGCTATTATTTTTTATTTTAGAGATGATGCATCTATGTGTGTTCTCGTATGGATGATGATTTACATCCATTTGTTTGTTATTTTGATGATTGGATAATTCTATTAATGAATTTGTACAGAGTGCCTTGTTCTGCACTTTATTTGTTGGATGTGGTCTAGCTATTATACTCATCTTGGGGTTTCAATGGTCATCTCTTTTCTTGATGTATGGTTCTTCTTTGACATCATTGTACTTTTTCTTCCCTATATTTGGCAAGTTTTTATCCCATGAATTCAACTCTCATGGCAAAGAAATTAAATATGGGGGCGTGGGAGGGGGGGGGTCGGGGAGGGGAGGGGCTGCAGGGGGTCGGGGAGGGTCGGGGAGGGGGAGGGGCTGCGGGGGTCGTGGAGGGGGGGTGGCGGGGGTCGGGGAGGGGGGGAGGGGGTCAGGGGGGTCGGGGCTTTGCAGGGGGTCGGGGAGGGGGGAGGGGCTGCAGGGGGTCGGGGGAGGAGGGGGAGGTCGGTGAGGGAGGGGGAGGGGCCGCAGGGGGTCGGGGAGGGGGCTGCAGGGGGTCGTGGCTTTGCAGCGGAGTCGGGGAGGGAGGAGGGCTGCAGGGGGTCGGAGGGGAGGGGGAGGTCGGTGTGGGAGGGGGAGGGGCTGCAGGAGGTCGGGGCTTTGCAGGGGGTCGGGGAGGGAGGAGGGACTGCAGGGGGTCGTGGAGGGGAGGGGAGGTCGGTGAGGGAGGGGGGAGGGGCGCAGGGGGTCGGGGGCTTTGCAGGGGGTCGGGGGCTTTGTGGGGGGTCGGGGAGGGAGGAGGGGCAGCAGGGGGTCGAGGAGGGGAGGGGGAGGTCGCTGAGGGAGGGGAGGGGCTGCAGGGGGTCGGGGAGGGAGGGGGAGGTTAGTGAGGGAGGGGGAGGGGCTGCGGGGGTCAGGAGGGGGGCTGCAGGGGGTCGGGGCTTTGCGGGGGGTCAGGGGAGGGAGGAGGGCCGGGGGGTCGTGGAGGGGAGGGGAGGTCAGGGAGGGGGGGGGGAGGGGGTCAGGGGGGTCGGGGAGGGGGGAGGTCGATGAGGGAGGGGGGAGGGGCTGCAGGGGTCGGGGAGGGGGAGGGGGAGGGGCTGCAGGGGGTCAGGGACATACTCATTTGTCATGCATGTAAGTTAGTATTATCTCCAATCTATCTATGTTGTTTTTGGATTATTCTTGGATTATTCATACTTTAATGTAATTTGTTTAATCTTGCGCATTTTTAATTTCTTGCATTTTAGGTAATCATGTCTAATCCTAAGGGCCGCGGAGGTCGAGGTGGCTTAGGTGGAAGCCAAGGTCGTGGGACTTTGATTCCGATGCAGCTTTTTCATTACCGTAAGTAGAAGGAAGCCGAACCCCGTAATGTAGACACAGGGGAGATGATTCACAGGCAATGGACATTGGTAGCCACGTACCGGAGACTCCGAACACTCATACGGAGGAAGGTGAAGGTTCGAACCGTGCACCAAGAAAGGTTTTAAGCCCTACTGGATTATGGTAAGTTCGTAAGCTACTATATGCTTCATGATACACAAATATGCAATGGTATTCACAATTCACGTGTTTGTTTGGTTTTCAATTCAGGTTCGATGATAACAAGGTTAGTGGGTCCATCACTGACATTTTCCGGGGCCATTTTCGACAACCTTGGTTCAATTACAGTGAGGTCGACAATGCAACAAAGACGCATTGGTGGAACATTTTCACAGTATGTATGAATCGAATTATGAAAAATTTCATTGATTATATTACTTTATTAATATCTTTGTTTAATGTTTGACTAAAGGGTATTTACGAATGGGCTCCTGAGTTAACTGGCCTAGTGAGGAAGGATTACAAGAAAAAGCTTCATCTCGTCTGAGAGACTTGCGATCTTGGGTGGTTATGAAAGCCAAAGAAAGGCCGAAATCGTTGGGGAGACGATCTACGAAGACATGAAGAAGAGAAGTGAAGAACCAACATTTCGGGAAAAATCTGAAAAGGCGAAGAAGAACCGAAGAGGTGGCTCCCTGTCTAATCCAATTGAGCCGTCACACTTTCAGGGTTCTATTTCGGCGGGCACAGCATGCTAGGAAGATGGTAAATATGTTTCATATCTACTACTTAGTGTAATTTACATTTCATTTTCGGTATGAGTAAAAATAAAGCCTTTGTTCAACAATGTCTACAGGCAAAGAGTAGAGGAGGAGTACTCCCTACTGCTCCCGAGTTGTTCTTGAAGACTCATTTCAAGACTGTTCCTGGAAAAGGAGAAATCCCAGCAAACAAGAAAGCAAAGCAAATCTCGGTACATACTTCTAAACATATATTTATAGGCAAATATGATTGAAAAGTTTGATGCAAGTTTAGTTAGAATCAAATATAGGCCATTTTAGGCCATTTGACTTGAAATTGAATGAATACGAGTAGTTTGATGCTAGTTTAAGTTATAAACACCTCAAACATCATATATATAGTTAGTTTAATGTGATTGTAAGTTGTTTTGATTGAAAATACACAACATAGGAAAGATAGAACCAAATATAGGGTAATATAGGCCATTTTAGGCCATTTCACTTGAAAATGAATGAATACGAGTAGTTTGATGCTAGTTTAAGTTATAAACACCTCAAACATCATATATATAGTTAGTTTAATGTGATTGTAAGTTGTTTTGATTGAAAATACACAACATAGGAAAGATAGAACCAAATATAGGGTAATATAGGCCATTTTAGACCATTTCACTTGAAAATGAATGAATACGAGTACTTTGATGCTAGTTTAAGTTATAAACACCTCAAACATCATATATATAGTTAGTTTAATGTGATTGTAAGTTGTTTTGATTGAAAATACACAACATAGGAAAGTTAGAACCAAATATAGGCTAATATAGACCATTTTAGGCCATTTCACTTGAAATTGAATGAATACGAGTAGTTTGATGCTAGTTTAAGTTATAAACACCTCAAACATCATATATATAGTTAGTTTAATGTGATTATAAGTTGTTTTGATTGAAAATACACAAAATAGGAAAGATAGAACCAAATATAGGCTAATATAGGCCATTTTAGGCCATTTCACTTGAAATTGAATGAATACGAGTAGTTTGATGCTAGTTTAAGTTATAAACACCTCAAACATCATATATATAGTTAGTTTAATGTGATTGTAAGTTGTTTTGATTGAAAATACACAACATAGGAAAGTTAGAACCAAATATAGGCTAATATAGGCCATTTTAGGCCATTTGACTTGAAATTGAATGAATACGAGTAGTTTGATGCTAGTTTAAGTTATAAACACCTCAAACATCATATATATAGTTATTTTAATGTGATTGTAAGTTGTTTTGATTGAAAATACACAACATAGGAAAGTTAGAACCAAATATAGGCTAATATAGGCCATTTTAGGCCATTTCACTTGAAATTGAATGAATACGAGTAGTTTGATGCTAGTTTAAGTTATAAACACCTCAAACATCATATATATATTTAGTTTAATGTGATTGTAAGTTGTTTTGATTGAAAATACACAAAATAGGAAAGATAGAACCAAATATAGGCCATTTTGGCCAATTTAGGCTATTTCACTTAAAATTGAATGAATACGAGTAGTTTGATGCTAGTTTAAGTTATAAACACCTCAAACATCATATATATAGTTAGTTTAATGTGATTATAAGTTGTTTTGATTGAAAATACACAAAATAGGAAAGATAGAACCAAATATAGGCTAATATAGGCCATTTTAGGCCATTTCACTTGAAATTGAATGAATACGAGTAGTTTGATGCTAGTTTAAGTTATAAACACCTCAAACATCATATATATAGTTAGTTTAATGTGATTGTAAGTTGTTTTGATTGAAAATACACAACATAGGAAAGTTAGAACCAAATATAGGCTAATATAGGTCATTTTAGGCCATTTGACTTGAAATTGAATGAATACGAGTAGTTTGATGCTAGTTTAAGTTATAAACACCTCAAACATCATATATATAGTTAGTTTAATGTGATTGTAAGTTGTTTTGATTGAAAATACACAACATAGGAAAGTTAGAACCAAATATAGGCTAATATAGGCCATTTTAGGCCATTTCACTTGAAATTGAATGAATACGAGTAGTTTGATGCTAGTTTAAGTTATAAACACCTCAAACATCATATATATTGTTAGTTTAATGTGATTGTAAGTTGTTTTGATTGAAAATACACAACATAGGAAAGTTAGAACCAAATATAGGCTAATATAGGCCATTTTAGGCCATTTGACTTGAAATTGAATGAATACGAGTAGTTTGATGCTAGTTTAAGTTATAAACACCTCAAACATCATATATATAGTTAGTTTAATGTGATTGTAAGTTGTTTTGATTGAAAATACACAACATAGGAAAGTTAGAACCAAATATAGGCTAATATAGGCCATTTTAGGCCATTTGACTTGAAATTGAATGAATACGAGTAGTTTGATGCTAGTTTAAGTTATAAACACCTCAAACATCATATATATAGTTAGTTTAATGTGATTATAAGTTGTTTTGATTGAAAATACACAACAAAGGAAAGATAG
Organism: Beta corolliflora; assembly: GCA_947648045.1. Classification (NCBI taxonomy): domain Eukaryota; kingdom Viridiplantae; phylum Streptophyta; class Magnoliopsida; order Caryophyllales; family Amaranthaceae; genus Beta; species Beta corolliflora. Next base: position 604,593 of record CANSZD010003548.1, read on the forward strand.
AACCAAATATACGCCATTTTGGCACTTTATATTATTTGAATATGAGTATATTTAACCAAATGCGGGAGACATACAATAAGAAGCTCGGATCATTGTACGACTCGGGGTCACACTCGAACCCTAATCGTTGTATTGGGAGACAGGTTGGGGGGAGGAACGAGAGGAAAAGTTCGGGGGTTGGGTCAGGGAGATCATTTGTACTACAACTCTGCATCAGGCCGAGGAGATGGTGGCTCTTCACAACCATATGAGGCGTCCATTTTTCTCAGATTGAGGCGCAAGTGGAGGCAAAGGTCACTGCGCGGATGGGAGAGGTGGAGGCAATGGTCGCAGCACGGGTGAAAGAGTCACGTCGGGCCCTCATAGAGGAAATGATGAGGAACATGTCTAGTTTCGGCCACATGTTCTCGGGTTGCAAACCCCAGGCCCCACTCCACAACGCGGACCGAGAAGATGACCCCGGGGGTTTGGTGGTGGCGGTAGTGCTACTGAGCCACCCTTGACAAAGTGTAGTTTTTTTGGTTTTGGCAACTAGGTAACTAACTTATAGTTGGATATAGTTAGTCTAACTATTTTCTTGTAGTGTAAATACTTATCGGCATCTCGCTTCGTTTCTTGATGTGTCGGGTTATTTTTTTTCAACCCGACATCTACTTTATTTCCCGACACGGGATCTATTTTTGCGTACATATATTTAGTGTCTATATTTATCGGCATCTAGCTTATTAGTTTCTAGCTTTGTCGATATATATTTTTTTGTAAACACCGACATCTACTTTATTTCCCGACAACGGGATCTATTTTGTGTACATAAATGTAATCTATTTCATGTAATTATACAAGTATCTATGTAAATTTTAATATATATCAAAATTGCATATTTTTTGTAATTGAAAAAATTGAATGCGATGGAGAAACTTGACTTTAGCGTGGTATATTTAGATGCAGTTTGTGCGGAGTACGAGTTCAATTATTATTAAGAACAATTGAATTTTAAATAATATTATTTTTGTAACAACGCGACGGTTAAACATTAAATCAACGACGGCTAGGCGAGTCTGTAAGGTTCTCTATGTGCCCATGGACACGAAATC